>JBBBDQ010000540.1:192500-212500 GCA_037127315.1 Ascarosepion bandense | reverse complement strand
ATTGCCCGGGTTGAGGAAATAGCTTTGAACATTCGTCAGGCTTGAATGAGCTAAGATGGAAAGTGAGAGAGTTGATGGAGAAAGCCAACCACCCAAAATGAAACATCGCAAAACTAAAGAGACCAGCAATGAAAACCCTACAGAGGAATGACAACATCATCATACTACCAGCTGACAATGGCAATGCGTCTGCGCTAATGGACAAACCGGAATATACGGAAAGAAATGGAAGACTTCATTAGAAGTGATGGTTACAGTAAAGTAATCAAGAACCAGGAACCCCCCACCCACCCACCGAAGGCATACAGGAAGTTGTCACAACGTTAGAACAAGCTACCTCACATATATGGTCTCCCAAAATACACAAAGACGGTATTCCGCTCAGGTCAATAGTTGGCTCCGTGTGCCACCATCTAAGTCGCTTCCTTTTGGATATAATTGACCGATTAATAAAAAAGTCCCCATGATATGTCCGAAACTACGCTTACTTCGTGGAATTAATCGAAGACGCTCAAATCCAATATAACCAGATGGCGAGCTTGGACGCGGTGAATTTGTTCGTCAGGTTAAAAATGTTGGTTGGTTTGTTTTTACGGCATATCAACCTCGGCGGGTCATTTATTGCCAACTAAATTTTATTTATTTATTGCTGGTAATACCTTTTTTTTTTCAACAATTTTATTGGTTGTTTTTATATAAGTTTTGTGTCTAGTTATACTTCTTTCTTTTCGAGTATCAAGATTAATTGGGATTTGTTTTTTAAGGGCAGGGTCCCCAAGTCCTACCTTGTTATTTAACCCATAACTGGAGGGAATGGACGGATTAATACCTTTCCCAAGGGTACCAGTGCTTAAGTGAACACAGGGTATTCAACTGGAATTCGAACTCGGCTCACCGATTTCTCTTTCCGAGCCAATATCCACTGCACCACAACGCACATCCGTCATTAAACGCTTACAGCACCTGGTATTCCCAAGCGGTCACCTATCTAAGTAGTGACCAGACTTTATGTTGCTTAACTTCGGTGATCGAGCGAGAACCGGTGTATTCAACGTGATAGGTCGTAAGCCTTCAGGGTAAAAACAGGAAACCCTATCGGTAGTTAGGGACAAACTAACCTTGGACTCATCCTTAAGAGAACGTACCAGTGTACCAATAGATAATCTTATGTACATGTTGACTATCTGTACCCAAACAAACAACACACTTCGGAATGGGGTCAGACATTTACTGCAGGATGAAGTTTAGCAATGGGCTCACCATTATTACTAGCAATGGCTAGCTTATACATGGACTATATACATTAGAATTCACATCACGAAAACCAACTCTTTGGCTGAGATACGCAAATGATACTTTCTTACTCTGGCCACACCAGGAAAAGGTCCAGCTACTACTTGACCATGTGAACTTAGTAAGATCATCGATACAATTCGCAATATAGAAAGAAAAGTACAACAAACTAGTATGTACTAATATCAGGGAACAGTGCATGGGTTCAAAACATCCGTATACTGCAAGATAATACTTAGCGGAAAATACCTCAACTTCAACCCCATCACCCATACAGAGTTAAGAAAGGGATCGTCCACTGCTTACAACAGTCAGTCAGTTAAGTGACATACGTAATACACGCTTGGACGATCATGTCTAGAAAGAGACATGACTGACTGGGCAAATTTTCTACCCTGCTCTTTAAACTATAGCTGAAGGGAAAAGAGATGGATAGTATTAAAATGTAGTAATTATTAACGGAACAGTTTTACTTAATAACAATAGAAAATCGACCCCCACTTTATGCCCAGCAGAAGCTTTACTTATGTTTCCAACGATTATCTTCATTCAGTCAGTTAAGTGCCATATGTGATGCACGCTTTGGGCGATCATGTCTTGAAAGAGACATGACTGACTGAGCAGAAGATTTTCTATCCTGCTCTTTAAACTATAGCTGAAGGGAGAAGAGACCGATTGTATTAATAATTAGTAATTAGTGGGGGATCGGTTTATTACTTCATAACAATAGAAAACCGATTCCCCTTTTATACCCAGTAGAAGCTTTACATTCAGTCAGTTAGGTGCCACACGTGATACACGCTTTCGACGATCGTGTCTCGAAAGAGACATGACTGACTGGGCAGAAGATTATCCCGCAATAGGTTGCCATTACTTTCTGCGGTAAACCGGTTGCCAGCCAAGGCTATAGAATCCCATCTGTCCTGTTATTTAACCCATAACTGAAGGGAAGAGACGGATTAATACCTTTTCCAAGGGTATTTGCGCGTAAATGAATGCAATGAATTCAGTTGGAATTCGAACTCGACTCCCCGATTTCTCGTTCCGAGTCGATATCCACTGCACCACAACGCACATTCCTGCTTACAACACCGAGCAAAAATCACATTAAGTGACGACTCAGAGACATATTGTCGAGAAATGGTCAGTATAAGCGCTACCCTACAACGTAACAATACATGATATCAGCACCGACAGAGATAGAAAGGTGCCAGGGGATAACAATACTCAGAAAGCAGCCTCAGTCTGCCTACTCTATGTGAAGGGGTTATCAGAAAAAGTACAAAATATCTGTGGTTCATATAACATCAGGACAGCCTTCAAAAGTTGTTCAACACTAGAGATACCTCTTCGAAGTAAGACCTCCCATAGAGGAGAGCATGATTAAGTACTGTGCGTGCGTCACCCCCCATGTGGCTTTGGTAATAAATATAAAATAGAAAGAGATCACCCCTTAAGATAAGACAGCAGGAACACCGTAAAAACCGGTAACACGAGAGGAAATAGAAGAATTGGGCGTAGATGACAACAAACGGAGAGCAAAAGGAGATACCCTCCCCGTGAAGTCGAAATCAGTCAGTTAAGTGCCATACGTGATACACGCTTGGGCGATCATGTCTCGAAAGAGACATGACTCACTAGGCAGAAGATTATCCCGCAGTAGGTTGCCATTGCTTTCTGCGGTAGATTGGTTGCCAGCAAAGGCTATAGAACCCAATCTGTCCTGCTATTTAACCCATAACTGGAAGGAAGAGACGGATTAATACCTTTCCCAAGGGTATTTGCGCGTAAGTGAATACAAGGAATTCAACTGGAATTCGAACTCGGTTACCAAATTTGTCACCCTATACTTTCTCTTTATTCCGTTTCCGACGGTCATAGACAGAACTTACTTAATAATTACCGGAAGTCATAGATAGAACTTATTTTAGCCTAATTTTTTTTCGAATATTCTGGGGTTTTTTAAGTTTTGAAAATATGGATTTATTCCGTTTTTTTCCTTCTTTTTTTTCCGGTCCTGGGCATGACGGTAAACTGCATCCGGCAGCAAGGCCTCTGATTGGGAGGTTGTGAGGAGCATGGCACCACCTATTAATTGCTGTTGTTCCCAGGTCCACTCTGACCCGGAGTGGTAGCACCTGTTAGGGTCCCAGCTATGGGTAAATAGCTAACCCCAAACTGGGGTCAAAACACTATAAAAGTATAAAAATAATTTTATAGAAATATAATATATATAAAAATAGTTTGATAGATAAATATACACTTTTGAATGAAAAATATTGCCAACATTACTTTTTTTTTTGAAAAGTTACCATTACACATCTTTGAAGGAAAAAATATTATTACCAGCAATACATTTTTGAATACGAAACTAGAAGACATCTTCAGTTTTCTAAAACAATTTTTTTTTTCGTCAAAATCTGACTAAATCAACTTTCTTACTAAACCGAACATTAAAAAAATATCTTTAAACTCTACCTTTCGATATTAAATAACCCACAGAGGTTGATATGCTGTGAAACAAAAATCAAACCCAAACCCTTTTTTTCTTGTTTAAATAGTCAAACGCGCACACACACACGCACACACACATATATATATATATATATATGTAGTAATATTCTTATTATTGGAAATTATAACAAAAACGTTTTTGGGCAACACAAGAGCTCTTGTGCTTCGGTGTTAATTCTAGCACTTCATCAGGCAATGTACGGTTGAAAGAATCAGAAAATTATATGTATGGCAATTTAAACTAAATTCGCTTTAAATAAATATATATATATATATATATATATATATATATATATATATATATATATATATTTTAAATTAATGTTTTGGACGGAAAAAAATTTTCTTTTTTCTCTCCTCATTCTATACTCACTCGGATATAAATATATATATATGATCATCTGAAGACAAGCTTGTCACGCTGTATGTATATAAGCTCTTCAGTGCAACGGGATTGGCCGTTTTGCTTCAAGCCGGGATCGATCGGCGTGCGGCAGAGAAAAGCAGTTTTCATAGCAGGTTATTCACCCAGTAACTGAGAGCGTTCAGTTTCATAGCCAAACCGAATTGCGTTCAAGTCATTAAGCAAAGAACGTAACGTAAATCCAATAGTAGTTACTGTTTTTATTATTATTATTGTGTCAGTTTTCATCATATTTCGATTTCTATTATGGTCGCACTATCAACCAAGTCTGCGGGAAGACCTAAGGCAGGTTGTGGCGTGTTGTTATGGGTCTATTTCATGTTTTTTCTATCTCCCCGAACATCCCTAGCGTTGCATAGACAAAGTTCTCCTTTGTGTCGGCTGTACTTAATAAGACAATTTTTTGAATATCTCTTAAGCTGGGGTTTCCAGGGATCCTTTCAATGTGTTGTTTTGTTCCATTTTTTATCATTCCAAGTGCACCTACAATTATTGGCACGATTTTTGTTTTCAATTTCCACATTTTTTTCTACTTCAATTTCCTGGTCTTTATATTTTGACAGTTTTTCAAATTCCTTGGTTGCTATGTTACAATCCGCTGGACAAGCCATATCAATTAATAAGCAAGTTTTTCTTTCTGGTTTTTAACAATAATGTCCGGCCTATTTGCTTCAATTTTTCTGTCTGTGTTGATGGTGTAATCCCATAGAATGGTGACATCTTCTATTTCTGTAACCGGTGCTGGGTGATGTTCATACCAGTGTTTGTTTACAGATTTTCCATAATGTTTGCACATTGTCCAATGTAAATATTGCCCAACTCTATCGTGGCGATTTTTATATTCATTTGGGGCAAGTACAGAACAGCCTGAGATTAGGTGGTCTATTGTTTCTTGGTGTTTATCACAAAACCTGCATTTTGGATCCATATTATTATGTATAATATTTGCCTGAAAGTTTCTAGTGAAAAGACTTTGGTCTTGCGCTGCAAGAATAAAGTCTTCAGTCTCAGACTTTAATCCAGATGCACGTCACCATCGATGAGTATTAACTTTGTCAACATTGGATTTATTGGCACATTCTGGATATTGGCCATGCAGAGGTTTGTCTTGCCAGCGTTGTTTCATCTGTTCAAGAGCTTTATCTTTGGCTTTCATTTTCATATTTTTTGCCGCAATAGTTGATTCTTGGCTTCTGTTTTGCTTTTCTACAGAATCTACTAACTGTAAATCTTGTTTGTATTTACTGCCTTCTTTTATTATTAAATATTTTTTCTTTCTTTCTTCATGTTGCCTTACTAATTGTATCATCCAATCCTTTGTTGTTTCTATGTATGTTAGTAAGCCAATAGTTGCTGTCTTGTATGACAATTCCAGCAGAATAAGACCTCTTCCGCCTTCTTTACGGGGTATGTATAGACGGTCTACATCAGCCTTTGGATGATGCATCTTATGCTTAGAAAGAAGCTTTCTTGTTTTAGCATCCATTCGCCTGATGTCGTTTAGAGTCCAGTTTAAGATGTTGAAGCTATATTGGACAACTGGGATTGCAAGGCTATTAATGGCCATAACTCTGTTCTGTGAATTTAATTCAGTTTTTAATATCATTCGTAGCCTTCTATAGTACTCTTTACGCACTATTTCTTTCATTTTTTTATGGTGAATGTTTTCGCTCTCATTTACACCTAGGTATTTATAAGCTTCTTCTGGTTTCAATTCTTTTATTGTTACAGCAGGGTCTAGGCTAATTGAGGATGTTTCTTGTATTGATCCACGTAAAACTGTAGCTTTAGCACATTTATTCAAATTAAATTTCATTCCAATGTCTTCGCTGAAGCATTTTACAGTTTGCAGAAGACCTTCCAGCTCATTATCATTCTTAGCATATAACTTTAAGTCATCCATGTAAAATAGATGGCTTATTTTCTTTTGGCCTATTTTATAACCACATTCTGTCTTATTAAGTTGACTGGTTAGTGCTATTAATGATATGCAGAATAGTAAGGGAGATAAAGAATTACCTTGAAATATACCTCTTTTGATGTTTATTTCATCAGACTTATAGGTTCCATTTATATGATTGAGGTAAAGGGTTGTTTTCCATATAGACATGCACTGTTTGATGAAATTGATGATGACGGGCGATATCTTTTATATATTTAAAGTCTTTAAAATCCAGTAATGTGGCACACTATCGAATGCCTTTCGGTAGTCTATCCAGGCAGTACTAAGATTTTTCTTTTTACTGTAGCAGTTTTCCAGGATCATTTTGTTAATTAGCAATTGGTCTTTACAACCATAACAGCCACGTTTGCACCCTTTTTGTTCAAGCGGTATCATGTCATTTCTTTCTAAGAATAAATATGTCTGTTTTGTTAAAATAGATGTTAGTAGTTTATATGTTGTCGGAAGACATGTAATTGGTCTGTAGTTTTTCGGGTTGTTTGTGTCACCATTCTTGGGTAGAAGATTATTATTATTATTATTATTATTATTATTATTATTAGTCATATTTCGATTTCTGCTTTAGTCTCACTACCAACCAAGTCTGCGGGGAGACCTAAGGCAGGTCGTGGCGTGTTGTTATGACTCCATTTCATGTTTTTCTATCTTCCCTATCATCCCTAGCATTACATAGATAAAGTTTTCCTTAGTGTGTGGGCTGTACTTAATAAGACAATTTTTTGTATATCTCTTAAGCTGGGGTTTCCAGGGATTCTTTCAATGTTTTGTTTTGTTCCATTTTTTATCATTCCAAGTGCACCTACTATCACTGGCACAACTCTTGTTTTCAATTTCCACATTTTTTCTATTTCAATTTCCAGGTCTTTATATTTTGACAGTTTTTCAAATTCCTTGATTGCTATTATTATTATTATTATTATTATTATTATTATTATTATTATTATTACACCTCTCTTTAGTGCTCTCTCGACTACCGAGAGCAGATCAACATCTTGATGCACTCCGTTTGGGAACGAAAAACTCGATCACGCATGCTAATTTCTCCCTCTGTGGTGACGTTCAAATGCCCAATTATTTATTCTGTAAGTCGAAGCCTGGTTTGAAGGCTGACACTCGCCATCACCACCCAGAATCCGGGTCTTCATCGGAGGCTTCTGATTCCCAAATGGGCGGTTTCAAATGCTCCCTCTGTAGGCTTTTATGCAAATCAAAGTATGGTTGGATGGCGCACTCTTATGAAAAATTTTAAAGTAGATTTTCCCCTTTTTTGCAGAATTTTTTAAGTAGAGGTTCCTCTTTGTGGTTTGAGTATTCTTCGTCGTCATTGTTATGACCGGAGGGCCATAGAAAGATAACACGGACTCGGATATAAGGTTGAATAGTATAGACTCGGGAAACATACTACAAAGGTAAACGTGGACTGGGGAGTACTTCCTCTCGCAGCCTCTTGACTCACTCATTCACTCATTTTGTGGCTACTACTCAGTGACTCCTCAGTGTCTCTCCACTCAGAGTTGGTAGTCATATTATATTATGAAGAGTCCATTTGTAGGTAGGTCCTCACAATACGCACATGTGACACAAACATAAAACCTGCTGTTTTATCTACCAAACGAATTGGGCACTAATACATCGAAGAACCCATCGTGCATATATATATATATATATATATATATATATAACACTTCAGGCCGGAGCTGGCAACCCTCGAGTCAAATCCTGGTCGAGACGGCACCAATAAATGTATAACACCACGTTCGCCCGGGCTGGCCGTCTGTGACGCTCGTTCTCGTTGACGGTCATGACGATCCCAGTTGTGACACTGCCACCCGGCTGGCCGGTTGGTTTGGTCGCTGTTGCTGTTCGTGACGTTCTCGTCCGAAGATGTCGCCACAAAAGCTAGTTTACAAGACGTCTTTTGCAACAACGCGCCACTGTCCCACGTTGTGATTTGATCCGAGAGGTCGCGTCGTGCAATCTTAATAGTCGCCTTTTAGAGCCAGTCCGCACACTGGTGCACACTTGTGGTTAAAAAAATAAATAAATAAATACGGCACCAGAAAAAATAAAATAAATGACTTAAATCGAACATGCCTGGAGAACCACGAAGAATGTCTTTATATAAAAAAAACAACAAAAAACAATGTTTTTCTTTTCACAGGAGCAGATAATACAGTTGTCGAAAATGATAATACAATTGTCGAAAATGCCCGTTACAACGGAGAGAGAAAGTTTGCTAAAAATATCAGAGCTTCCAATCCTTAAGAAAAAATGTCTTGTCTAAGTTTCGTTAAAGTAAACAGAGCTCTTCAAATTTTCACTAAAGTCTTTTCACATATTCTCTATAATCAGGGCTGTCAATTCTAAAATAACAAAGTCCTTTCGGGTCCTTATCGGAGTTTAACAGAGTTTACCGAAGTAGAGCGAACGAAGAATCAGAATTTTCGATTTTCCCGTGATAAAAAAAACAAACAATAACGTTCCTTCGGGATTCATATCGAAGGCGCATTATTCCAAATTAACTCCTTAAGTTAATCTGCGACAGGCTTTATTCGAAATTAACTCTTTAACCATAAGTTCTATGGTGGGCAACCAGCCGTGGGTCATGGCTCTCCAGTTGGGAACTTTTCCCCATAGTCTTTACAGTTATAGCTACTCATCTAACTTAAAAACAAACTGAAAAGCAACTGAGAAAAACCGAATAACTTATTTTTTTCGCCGAGTTAAGATCGGACTTTTATAACCATTTTCAATCCTCTCTAGGGATCCAGCCGGCTCGAAGCCTTCGGCCAATGAAATCTTTTTCCGCTCACTCGATTTGCGGAATGTGTTTAGCTCGACGAATTAGATATCGCCAGCTCACATTGTATTCCGATTTTTCCAATTTCCCACAGATTCCTGTTTCCCAGAAAAATCTGTTGGGGGACTTTAACCCCGCCTGACCCCATCAAATAATTCTGACGCTTGTTTTGGCTAAAGACTTTTAGCTTTACCGAAAAATATCCGCTTCAAACATGAAAGAAAAAAAAAAATTTTTTTCCTTTTTCCTTCCTAGAAATAATTAGATTTTATATTCCCCATATTTTAGAAGTTCGTGATAGTATTAAAATAGTTAATTTTTCTATTCCTCATATTTTACAAGAATTTGATAGTGTTAAAATTATATTTTTTTACATAAGCTCACATCGCGTATTACAATAAAGCATAATTGATAATATTACTAATATCAATTTCTCTCTCTCCGCTGTATTAAACCAAACAAGGGAAAGTATCCCCGCGGGAGATAGTGTCACACATATATATATATACATATGTCCAGTCCGTAAACGGTGAGGATAATTCAACAAGATTAACTTTCTTTCCCTTTTCTTTCTTTCTTCTTATTTTTATTTCTATTTTCATTTTTATTTTTTTATTTTTATCTTACTCTTCAGTTAAAGAACATGTTTATTCTGGCAAAATATTTTGTACCAAATGGAAGTTATATTGTAAGGTCTAATGAAATGAGCTAATTGGCTCATAAAAATGAACTATAGTTTATAACCACTTGAAATGACGTGTTGAGTTTTCCTTTATATATATATATATATATATTGTTTAATACTTAGTTTTTGGTCCTAATAGGATTAGTCCAGTACACATTTGTATTAAAAAGTGTTCTATAGAATTATATTGTACAACTTTTGAATATTTTTCATTTTTAAACGAGTTATTTCGCTACCTTGGTTTCTACCATGAGTGGTTTCTTCGGGCGATTTTTAATAACATATTAATAATATTAAAAATCGCCTGAAGATACCACTCATGGTAGAACCCAAGGTAGCGAAATAACTCGTTTAAAAATGGGGAAAATATATATATATATATATATATATATAGTCATCCGCAGACAGATCTGTTTTGCAGTATCACAACTCATCAGTACGGTTAGACAGTCGATTGCTTTTTACCCAGGATTGAAACCCGACGGAATTGGCGTCAGTCGGCGATTCTACCTCTGAGCTCTATATATATACATGTGTGTGTGTGTGTGTGTGTGTGTGTGTGTGTGTGTGTGTGTGTGTGTGTGTGTGTGTGCACGCGCTGTTCTATATTTGGGAAGCAATTTGGGTAGTCGTTGCTTCGCATATCGACTTCAGTCATTTTCTTATTACCGACACTGTATCTTTTCTACCAATATTTTGCGAGTTCTGATGAATTCATTTTATTTCAGCGTAGTACCAGTTTGGCAAATATGTCTCGATGTTTAGTGTTCAAATACCTAGATGTAACCGTATGTTCTATTCTAATAGTTTCTTTTCTCGCACGTCTCGCCTGTGCAAATGGTTTCCCGCTGATCGTCAAATGTCTGAATATCGTACCAGCCGTTGTCGCCGTTCTTTTATCGTCTTGTCTTCTCACTAGCGTTTTATCATTAACCCTCTTGCGTCTCAGTGACTTCATCTCCTTCCTTGAAGAGAGAAACGATTGATAAGTTTTATTAAAATTCTTTGATAAGAGGGGTTTTTTTAAGTTTATTGCTCTATTTTTCTTGTAGGCGAACAAGAGATTCCTTTTATAAAGTTAGTGTGTGTAAATATGACACACACTCCAACTGTAAAAAGTGTCTAAAGATAATTGAACCTCTGATCATAAAAAACACGAAAACACACACATACACACACACACACACACACACACACACACACGCATACACACACACACATACACACACACACACACACGCATACACACACATACATACACACACACACACACACACACACACACACACACACACACCCCTTAACAGCCTCAATCACGGAAAGAGCTACAATGTATCTACCGTGTTCGAGAATTAAGATTATTTTCACTTGTCAGAAACATACAGGGTCTTGAAGATAAATTGAAACTTTATACATCTCTGAAAAAATGTCTCAATTTATCTGCAAGGCCCGACACATCATTTATAATGGCTAACAAATTGGCCAAAAGAAATTATCTGGACAATTTCTACATACACTTACTCCTCAAAATATCTTGGTTAGACACAAGAAAAATACGATAAAAACTTGTCAATCGTATTTTTTAATCGTATCACTCCGAGCAAGGCGGTAATATCACTGATGTGCAGGGGGCTACATAAGAGTAAAAAGATTACATAGAAGAGAGTGAAGAGAAAGACGAACCAGTTCGGAAGGAGCAAGAGAAGGATGGGAATACAGGTGTGATGACAGTTGCAAAGATGGAGAGAAAGGAAAGGATATACAGGGTAGTGAAGAAAGAACTAGAGCCAAGTGGTTAAGAGATGGGTATTGGCATTGCATTTAAACTCCTGGAGGTTGTAGCCGTCAGGAAAGCAAGAATATGGAAGCGAGTTCCACAGGCGAGAAGTGCAAAACAAATAAAGAAGAAGCTGCATTTGGTTGATCTGTGAATGGGTGGGACCCAGTTGCCAATCTGGTTGCATGAGTAAACACCTGTTGCAGAGGCACCAGTGACTTAAGTTCATTGGAGCAGCAACCATGAAAGTATTTATAAAACAGACAAAGGGAAGCCACATCCGGTCGGTGAGAAAAAAGTGGCTGGAGTCGAGCCGCCAAGTCGGTACCTATCACATTACTGATTCTCCTTTGGAGCCTGTCAAGAACACGGAGATGAACAGCGGGAGCGTCTGACCATATGTGGCAGCAGTACTCCATGCACGGACGAATGGTTGATTTGTATATGTGCAGGATGGATTAGACATAAACACAGACACAAACGTGTACGCATGCATATATATGTGTGTGTGTGAAATGTTTATATATATATATATATATATATATATATATATATATATGTGTGTGTGTGTGTGTGAAATGTTTATATATATATATATATATGCACTTTGTTATATATATTATATTATTTATATACCATATATGCGTGATACTTATTTGAAAGCGTTCAATATCAGTGATAGAGCTGACATATTCATATAGATAGCTGTGAGTTTGTGACCCTGGGTTTCACGCTCTTGCGATCGTCAGTAATCAGTTTGTCTGACGATCGCAAAATCGCGAAACCCAGGTCACAAACTCACACCTATATATATATATATATATATATATATATATATATATATATATATATATATAAATCCAGATGAAGAGGACTCATCAACCAACGTCCAACATTGCCGAATGAAGAGAATCTATCTCGAAACATAGAAATTTCCGTGTCGCAATACACAACTAATTCATAATTATATATATATATATATATATATATATATATATATAGTGGATAAAATAATAAATAGAATCAACTTGAATTTCAAGCGAATTTATTTCAGTATGCGGTTGGACCTGCTTTGGCATTAATTTCTTGAATTTTGCATGGAATCGACTCGTACAAAATTTGAATTGCCTACGGAGAAATGCTTATCCATTCTTCAGCTGAAACAGTCTCCACTCCTTTCAATGATGATGGTAGAGGATATGGATTTCTCACTTGTTTTTCGAAAATGAAGCATAAATGATGTTGATATCTGGGAGATGTGGTTGCCAGATAAGATGTTCTACTTCACTAGAAAGTTCCTCATGCCATTCAGCTACAACTTAAGCAGTATAAAGGGGTGCATTGTCATCCTGAAAGAGGGCATTTTTCCCCGGAACCAGTTCCTAAACCATCGGATGAAGTTGATACCTTAAAATTCAAGAATAGTCCTGACTTTTAATTTTAATAAAATTATTTAATAAGATTTGTAAAAAATCAACAATTTTAGCAACAAAAGGAAGCATTATATATATATATATATATATATATATATATATATATATATATATATATATATATAACAGATTATAACTATACTCGTGTTGAAAAACCTTCCACGAATCTACGAAGAAGCGAAAAAACGGTTTTAGGAAAGAAAGAGCTAAGTACATGAACATCAGTAAAAAGGGTTCGAACCGAGTCAGCACGGAGCCCAAAGAAAAAAAAAACCGATACGAGTGCGACACGGAAATTTCTATGTTTCGGGATTTCTACCTCGTCATCAGGCAATGTTAGATCATAGTTGTGAAAATGATTTTCATTTAACTAATTCTACAATTTCATGGAATTGTAGAATATCTAAAAAAATTTCTAGATTATATTACTGTGCTAAATTAAATGAATAAATTTGACATTGATGCCTTTTGAGTTCGTCCTTAGCAGAATTGACCTGACTTAAATACCAAATATTCTTATATATATATATATATATATATATATATATATATATATATATATATATATATATATATATATCTATTTAGGCAGCACATGATCTTTTATGTAAGTTTCGTTAAAGCGACAGAAAAGGTGTTGTGGTTAAGTTATATATATATATATAAACCATCGGATAAAGTTGATACCTTAAAATCTAATAATGAAATCATAGCTTTACTTGATGTGGAAAACCTTTTTACTAATGTACCCGTCAGTGAAACTATTGATATAATTATAAGAAATGTTTACAGTAATCCTTCATTACCCCCACTCAAAATTAATCCCAACATCCTAAGAAAAATTATACTAGCTTGTACTACTGGTCACTGTCTTCGGCCATCCGCCACGGTAGGGATGGACTTATATTTTCAATTCAATTATCTTTATTGTTAATAGCTTAAATGTTCTATGTTTACTGTGTGCTAATATTTACTCTTTGATAATGGCTTATGTGAGCCGAAAGCTTAGACCCGATAAAAAATTCAACAAATACTGTGATTTTTTGTTGTCTTTCAACGACATCACCATCAAGTATATCAGACGGTATGAACGGATCCTACACAAAATTAATAGACAAAACTTGTCTATATTATTCAATGAAACCTGCATTAATATATATATATATATATATATATATATATATATATATATATATATATATATATTCTTATAATTTTTTTTCTTTTCAGGACATAAATTATATATTTATTTTCCAAACACTGTCAGTTCCTATCATTGAGTCTTAGACTTTTTAAATGTATAATGCTTCCATTATTTTTATCCTTTTTTTTTACATGTGGATGAAGCTATTATATTTGTATTATCAATGATTATGCTACGAATATAGTATGTTAGGTCTCCATGTGTATTTAAATTAAACCTAATAGAGTTTTGATCAAAGAGGTGTAACGTGAGTCTTCTTGTTAAGCATGTTGTAGTATGTCTAGTATGATTATTTACGAATTTGGATTGGTCAGGAACACGTAAAAGATTTATATAAAAAAAAAATAACCTCAGAACATTGTCAGTCGTTTTTTAACGAAAATTAGCTCTTCACTACGGTGTAATACATTACCTTGACCGACAAAAATATATTCCGGCTGTGGATGTTGGCAGCGGAGTGTAACAACAAAGGCTTGAAAGGCAACAGCCGACAAAGATATGATTGACGTCAATTAAGCGATAACCTGAAGAAGCAAATATGTGTAGGAATTTCGGTTTTATATAAATCTGGCTTTTCTGGTCAAAGAAGGGAGAAGTCAGAACACACACACGCACACACACACACAAACAAACAGAGAGAGAGAGAGAGAGAGAACAGAGAACTTCCGCTGGTTAACGATTCCCCAAAAGCTCCTTCGTATGTGCGCGATATCTTTCTGGCTACCCTCCCACTCTACGCAACCACCACTAACGAAGAAAAAAAATATGTTTACATTTTTATGTATACGTGTTCTTGTTCTTGTTAACAGTCAAAGCAATAATTGTTTTCAAGCATTAGCGGTAGACTATAACAACGTTATCTCGACTACGAATTGAAGTGCAACACTAAACCGGCGTCAAGGGCTCTTTAATTTACATTTGAGGTTGTTAGATGCAGCCATAGATTCTATGTTAACAGTTATTTTTTTCTCGAATATCTCGTTTGTGGTGCTCCCTTCCGGTCCCATGCTTTTTGGCCAGCTTTAATCTGCAAAAATTTAAATGCAATGTCAATCGCTATCTACTGTCCTTCTGATTAATCTTTTCTCTTTCCGCTCATTATAAATGTTTCTGTCCAGAATTCTTCCACACCCTGTAACTTCTTGTTTATTAGTGACTTTACTACCTTGCATGGGGTGATACGAATCAAAACAAAAACAAACACACATGTATATATATATCTATGTATATACACTACCGACCATTAGTTTGGGATCAGCCAAATTTTTAGCAGAATCAAATTCGCCGAGTTTGTATTTTTTGTTATTCTTATGCAGATGTCTTATAAAAAAAAGTATTCTGTTCAACTTTAAAGTAAACATTTACTCAGTTTGCTACTTGAATCCTCTTATTGTGATCAAGTTTTTGCCGAAAATTCAGATTTATTCAGATATTACAATTACGGTATAATTTATTTTTGTAAGCCATATTATTACGGTATAAATGGCAAGGAAGAAACAGATTAGCATTGAAAAAAGATCTCAGGTTGAAATTCTTTCGAAAGAAGGATATTCTGAACGTGTTATCGCTAAAAAACATTAAGCTTATCAAAAAATGGTGTGCATTATTGCCTTCAACGATTTCGTGAAACTGAGTTAAATATCGACAGAAAAAGATCTGGTAGGCCCAGAGTAACATCTATTGCAGAGGATAGGCATTTGATTACATCTAACAAGAGGAATAAAAGAAAAACCGCTCCGAAATTAACAATTGAAATGAATTCTACTCGGCGATAGCCAGTATCTGTTATAACTGTTAAGAGACAACTTCATTCTGCTGGGCTTAAAGACTGTGTAGCAGTTAAGAAACCACTATTAAAGAAGGAGTATAAGGGATGAAATTGATCGTACAGTTCGAAATGAACTTTTTTTTTTTTTTTTTTTATAAGCGTTTCACCCCGAGCAAGGCATGTCACTGCCACTACTGTGCAGGGGGCTACGTAGAGAGGAGAAAGGCTGGTTAAATATAGGACATAACAGAGGGTGGGTGATAGGCGGGTGAGGATACCGAGAATGAGGGTTGGGTAGATGAGAGTGTTGTGAGAATAGTTGGGAGTTAGTGTGATAGGAGGTGTCTATTGACCCTACATTCCTAAAAATATTAGAAAGAACGCCAAGGATTTGCTCTGCAGTAATCAAGGCTCGTGGTGGTTTCTTTGATGAAAAGAAAATATAAATTAACTTTAATTAAATTTGAAATTACTCTATGTTAATTTTAGTTTTAATTATTGTACAATTGTGAGCAACAATGAAATATATATATATTTATTCTTCTAAGAC
The DNA here is from genome assembly GCA_037127315.1 of Ascarosepion bandense. Lineage (NCBI taxonomy): Eukaryota > Metazoa > Mollusca > Cephalopoda > Sepiida > Sepiidae > Ascarosepion > Ascarosepion bandense. Next base: position 196,089 of record JBBBDQ010000540.1, on the reverse strand, counting down.
ATAAAATTTATTTATTTCTCTTATAGAATAAATCTAAGTGGTCCCAAACTTATGGTCGGTAGTGTATGCATGCACATTTTTAGATATATATATATATATACACGGACTATGCAGGCCTTTCAAGCGGCATAATGAAGAAATCTATATATATAAATGGTATTCTGTGAGTCTGTGTGTGACTGTTCCCTATGCACGCCTACATTTTTTAAGCTACGCCATTCAAACTTTCTAGGGACACATATCTACAGGGAAGCCAGGTCGACACATACTTTTTGAGTTTTAAGTTCAGCAATTTTCCCTTTAGCACTTTTTGGCCAATGGACACGATTGTTTACATTTGCTCCGTAAAACATCCAAGATCCAAGATGGTTGCTGTGAATGACGTCACAGAAATCAAATCCCACGTCTCAAACGCGACTAAAATATTTTTTTATTTAAAACAAAATGAGCCTTTATATTTAATTTTTATTCCGACGTTTTAAAAACTCATTTGGTCAACAAAAAATGTGAATATTTTTCCCCGTAATTTTGAAACAAAAAAGATATTAAAAAATATAGGCGCGCACAGGAAAGTCACACACAAATTCACAGATTGCCTTTTATATATATATATATATATATATATATATATATATATATATATATATATATATATTATATTTTAAGTGTCTGCGGTGAATTTAAACGTATTTGTTTCATCCGCTGAAGAAATTAAAATGTTGAGTTGCACGGGCAAAGCCGGGCTATGATGCTAGTCAACAATAAATGTCAGATGAAAGAATTTCTGTATACGGAAGTGGCTGGCTGGATTAATGAGATGCTTGCAATTCTATGAATGCTAGTCGAACGTGAGAATAGAGATCAGTCTGAAAGGAAGCCAGGGAATAAAATGGAAGTGAATTGGCGACAAACTGAAAAGACATGAAAATATGGCAGAGGAAGACGAACGGGAGGAATGTGCAACGGACCGAACACGAATGCAACAATTGACTCCAGGCAAAAGAGAATTGGAGGGGAGGCATATTTAAAAGAAAAGAAAATGAAAAAAAAAGCAAAACAAAAAAGGTAACGATGAAAGAATATAAAAGAAAGAGAGAAGAAAAAAAATCATGTCGATAAAGAAACAAGCGGGTGTGAAAATGAAACGAGAAGGAACGGAAAAGACGACGAATATGAAAGTTAGATTCGGCGTCAGAAGTTTCTTAATAGGAATTATTGGCCGTTGAAAAGAGGGAAAACTTCAATAGCGAGGGCACGATGGATGAATTGTCGTCTAAATGACACAAAAATGAAAATATCACTGACATCACATTTTAAATGATTTACTTGGTTCGATGGGTGAATTGTCGCCTGAATGGCACAAAAATGAAAGTAACACTGACATATCATTTTAACAGACATGCAGGCTGCGATGGATGTATTTTCGTCTAAATCTGGCCAAAATGAAAATAAGACGCACATCTCATTTTAATAGATATATGGCATTGACTGCGTTGTAATGTTGGTAGGGGGCAAGATCGATTTTGCGGGCTTTTCTCTCTTGTCGTTTGACTCCTTCCTTTTCTCTTCTGATGAATTCGAAATTTTTGGTTTCGATGGCGATGGAATATCACCATTTAGTACGGTCTTATGCTTGCGTTTCGAACGATTTCGGCTCAAGTCGAGTGAGTTTCAACTAAATTCCTCGAAATTCTGCATTTCTGATTTCTCATTTTTCGATTGTACTCGTAAACATAATAAAATGTACAGATAGGTTTTAAATCAGTGTATATATCGATAATTGGCATTTTTTTTAAAGCTATTTGGTTGACTCTTTCCTCTTTTAATTCTACATAAATTATATCTAAAACGTTTTTAAATTACCTTTAAATAGAGATATTTATATTTTCATAATCCTTTTGGAAACAATTTTTAAATTATACATATTTGTAGATATTTGTATTTCTTTTAAATGAATTTTGATCAATTCTTAGACGGATTTTTTTTTTTTTTTTTTTTTTTTTTAGATACGACAAATTGGAGACCTGTATTTATTTTAAACGAACCGTGATTAATTCTTAGTCTAGGTTTGTTTGTTTTTTCTACAAGTAAATAGCTTCATACTTTCATTTTTTTTTTTTTTTTTTTTTTTTTTTTTTCCAAAGAAAAAAAAAATTAGGACGAGTTCATGTACGGTTCGCCTCTTTATGAAACTGGCTTTGACTGTCGCCAATCGGAGGCGTGTGCAAGACTTTGTACGGGGCCTAAACTTTATAAATTTTGTTTCTAATGTTTGAAAGACGCTCATGGAAGGTGGACCGGAGACTGATCATTTCTGGTCGGGTCGGCCTGGGTGGGTATGATGTTGAGAGACCCGAAACCCCCTCGTGATCCACCTAAAGACATCACTGACGACACCCTCTCGCGTCCCCACTATCGTGGATATGTTTGAAATTAAACTAAGAAAATATAGCAAGGGAGGTTACTCTTTGTTTGCAAATACTATAAATTGATTTACCTCCCTTGAAATACCTTCACGATATCAAAAAAACTTATTTATTTATTTACTTATTATTGCAGAATTTACAATTTCAGGGACTGAATTAATTTACCAAGGACCAGATACCAACAGCATAGCATATCACCATTCTTAACAAATATTCTGTTATCACAATGTGGGATATTTAATAATCAAAGTAATGAAAAGAAAAAGAAAATAATTTAAATGAAATTGGTTTAAACGCCAAAAAACAAAAACACTAAAAAAAACTTCCAAATTTAAAATTCCCAGCGTCTTAAAGAACGAAACACGTCACACAAAACCTTTTTTCATTATGTCATACATCTTTCCTCGAGAACTGTTCTTGATATATTAAACTTTATGTATGCTCAGAGCCTTGCTTAGGGCCCCCGCAAACCCCGCAATTACAGGGGGGCGCAAGTTTCCAAGGAGCCGTAAGGCCCCGGGAAGCTGCAAGGCTCCTTGGCTCCGTATATCTCTATAATGAAAAAAAATTAACAAAATAATTATTAGGAATAACTGGAAAATTATTGACTTGTATGTTAGATCAACCTGTCTCGCTCTCTCTTTTTATATATATATATATATATATATATATATATATATATATATAGTCATCCGCAGACAGATATGTTTCGCTGTATCACAGCTCATCAGTACGGTTAGATTCCGATTGCTTTTTAACCCAGGATTGAAACCCGACCGAATTGGCGTCAGTCGGCCATTCTACCTTTGGCTATGGACGTTCGGTAGAAGAAGGCGGACTTTTTAGCGTGTATATTATCATTATATGCGCCCAATAGCCTGAGTGCTCTAATTCATTTACTGAATGAGCGATGCTTATATATAATCTTTGATAGAAGCCTTCCGGACTCGAAGAGGACGCAAATCATTTATAATTAAAAAAATGAACTTGAGAAAGAAATAGATATCTGTTTGAACATCCATAAAAAGTAGCTAAAAGTTGTGAAAACGTTCGTAATGTATCGCTTCAAAACGCCAATTCCACGATTTCTTCTGTTTTTCCGTGATCACGGAATATCTGCGTTTCCAGAGTCTGTTGTTTAGTTTAAAGTACCATTTCTGGTG
>JBBBDQ010000540.1:150000-190000 GCA_037127315.1 Ascarosepion bandense | reverse complement strand
CCAAAAGTATGCCATTGAAGATTCACAAGTTACTTAGAATGACATTATTGAACTCTTTGGCATGGCGGCTGATTTACGTCGATATGTGTGGTTAAACAAAAGACAGTGACATCCCGCAATCATCAAAGCAAGATCTGACAAATGGAATTTAGATTTACAAGATCCTGACCGCTTCCAGAGTGGAACCAAAATGTCTCTGTTGCCCAGATTAAAGACGCTCACAGATTTTTAGAAACAATTTTGGAAAAATATTATCCTTGACTCAACCTCCCCGCTTACGAAAAGATAAACGAACATTTGAAAGAAAGAAAAAAATTATGCATACTTCTTTCAACCACGCGATATGACACTAAATGCCCTGATATTTTGATCTAGCTTTGTTTATTTGATCTGGCTTTGTTTATTTGATCTGGCTTTGTTCATTTACGAATTTTGTTCAGCTATTAAGTAACTATTTTTAATTTGTTTTAAGACATTGAGATGATATTTTATTTTATCATATTTTTCAATTAGAGATTACTTATTAAATGTATCAATGAAAAGATGATGTTGTAATATTTCTTTTGCATTTTCGAGGGCGCAATATTACGTCAAAATGTTTTGTTTGTATACAAAGTTGGACATTTTTTCTAACGATACTAATAAACGCCCTGTGTTGAATTATTCATATTTTATTTTTGATTTTAATACTACATATCAGCATCCCGAAGAAATGCGAATTATTTATATGGAACTGTTACGTCGGGTAACAGAATTATGTGAAATAATACAAAACAACGTAATAGTATAAAAGTTGGTGTATTGACAGGAAAGAGAAGTATTTACAAGAGGTGAGGATTAGTAGAATACAGAACAAGGTAATTAGTATACAGTATCGTCGTAGAGACGTGAGAGATTGACTAGTAGAACACTTCCGGTGCAATACCGGAAATACCCGACTGACTCGCTCACTCGACTTCCTTACTCGACTTCCTTACTCGACTTCCTTCCTCGAGGTGTCTTTTGAAGAACTGCGTTCTTGATCCTAATTTCGTAAATAATTCTATCGGTCATACCAGTACGAAACTGACTCCAAGAGTGACGTTACATCTCTCTCAACGAAGCTCAGTTCGATCTCATTTAAAAACACACACGGAGACCTACCAAACCCTACCCGAAACATATTCGTTGACAACACGAATATCATAGCATCATTTACATACAAAAAAAGGCTAAAAATAATGGCGGCCTTATTAACAAAAACAAAAAAACTCTAACACTCAATAACATCAACAACGAACACGCTAATAACATGCTGACCGTGTTCGGTACACAAATCATACCACTACTCCACATTATACCACTTAAATTGCGTTACATATAAAATAACGTTCATCCTTGAAACTGGCTAAAAGTATAGGCAAAAGCGATCGGATAAACCAAACTAATCTATGTTTGACAGAAAAAATTAAAATTTTGAAATTACAATACCAAAATATACTCTTAAATAAACGAAGGGAGATCATAAGTATGTGTCGCCATAGAAATAAGTATAAATTACAATAATTATTCCATTCTTCTAATTAGCCACAATAAGGTTTTTCTTTTAAAAAAAACTTGGCCAAGCAGTTTCTTCCCCACCACCTACAACTACTAACTCAAGGGTTAAGCCACACACCTCCCACTGCCAAAGAGGAAATTACTACTAAATGCCCCTAGCTTAACCTTAATAAAACCCATACCTCCCACCGCTTCCTTTACTAAAGCTAATCCCTGCACTTAGAATTTTTTCTCATTCTCTGTTTATAAGGGGTTGAAGAATGCATGTCTTAAAATGACATGTTGAAAAGGGCTATTTTTCCGCTAAGTTTTATCTGAATTTACAGATATATATATATATATATATATATATATATATATATATATAAACTTATTTATAAATGGAACTGTGTGTGTGTGTGTGTGTGTGTGTGTGTGTGTGTGTGTGTGTGTGTGTGTGTCCGTTACCTATAGACTCCGAAACAGCTGGACCGATTTTCTTGAAAATTTACACAGTTGTACTATAAGCGTCTGCGAGTGTTCTTAGCTAGGTTTTGTGTCGAGGTACCCCCGATAAATATCAAAAAGCGATAATCGAAAAAATCGGGTTATAAAAGGAGTGGTCCGATTTTAATCAAATTTGATACACTCATAGACAAAGACATAAGAAACGATATTCAGAAGTTTCAAGGTTGCAGTTCTTACAATAGTGTAGAAAATCGACAATATATATATATATATATATATATATATATATATATATATATATATATATAAAAGGCAAGATGTTTGTGTGTGTGTCTATTTATCTGTCTGTATGTCCTTTACACAAATTTTTATCCGATTCTCACCAAAATTCACACATATATTCTTTAGGCTGAGCTCCAGGACCATGGATTAGTTTTAAAGCTTTCATTACACCCGAGCAACGCTAGTATATATATATAAAAGGCAAGATGTTTGTGTGTGTGTCTGTTGATCTGTCTGTACGTCCTTTACACAAATCCACAATTTTTATCCGATTCTCACCAAAAAATAACTGATTTTACTGTTTACCGTTTTTACAAGAAAGAATAACGTTTGCATCCATGGTTGTATGAGCCTAATTTTTTACTATGATTACACTTAGTCATGATTTCCGTTCTCTTTTGCAACACAAAAGTCATTTACAAGGCAAAGGTACATGACTTAAATGGCCAAAATAAAATATATTTGGGCTCAATCAAAGACACATTTAAGACCAGGTGGTTCAATCACAAGTCTACATTCAGAATGGAAAACTTAAAAACTGCACAAAATTGGCTAGCCACGTGTGAAAATTAAAATCAAATATGGGAAAAACCAAGACATAACGTGCAGTATAGTAAATACAGCCAAGCCTTACAACGGTGGCAAAATATGTAGACTGTGCCAGGAAGAAATGTTAGCGATTATGCTATTCCCATACAAAAATGAACTATTGAATGAAAGAACGGAAATTTTGACTAAGTGTAACCATACTAAAAAAGTTCTATTAAGTTCATACAACCCTGGATGAAAACGTTATAATTTCTTGTAATTTTAGAAATTGCGCGTTCAAAAATTCCCTGCCACGTGTGCGTTCAAAAAAAAAAAACACCGTTACGTGAGCGTGCTTAAACGGTCAAATCAGTTATTGCAAATCGCCTGAAGACCCCACACATGGTAGAAACCTAGGTCGCGTAATAACACGTTTACAAATGGAAAATATCCAAACGTTCTACAATATAATTGTAGTGAACACTTTTTAATACAAATGTGCACTGGTCTAATTTCATTATGACCAAAAACTAAGTAGTTAAACAATCGGAGTCTAACAGTACTGATGAGCTGTGATACAGCGAAACAGATCTGTCTGCGGATGACTATTTACGTTCTCACACCCTAATTGAGCACTCTGGAAGAATGGTAGACTTTGATAAACAGTAGCTGCTCTGGCATGTACGCATCGCTCATTCAGTAATGGATTACAGCACTCTGGCTATTGGGCGGGTATAATGACAATATACATGCTAAAAAGTCTGCCTTCTTCTACCGAACGCCCATAGCCCAGCGGTAGAATCGCCGACTGACGCCAATTCGGTCGGGTTTCAATCCTGGGTTAAAAGCAATCGGAGTCTAACCGTACTGATAAGCTGTGATACAGCGAAACTGATCTGTCTGTGGATGACTATATATATACTAGCAGTATAGCCCGGCGTTGCTCGGGTGTAATGAAAGCTTTAAAACTAATCCAAGGTCCTGGAGCTCAGACTCTTTGGACGTTGGCACGAAAGACTAAAAAGTAATAGTTGTTTCCAGTTAAAGTGAAACCGTTGACTAAAAGAAAAATGAATGGATGTAAGTCAAATTTTGATTTCCTGGTATCGATATCAAATAAGTTTTTTCGTCGTAAACTGCATTTTTGAAGGCTAAATAAGTCCTCTGAGTAAATGGTATCATGGCTGAGACTAAGAACTACAATTATACCTACTTAGAGCCAACCCCGAAGCAAAAACTAAAACAAAAGGGCTGAAAAACTGATTTTGATCCGACCCAGTAGGATATCGGGGTATCGATTTCCAATATCGGAGTCAAATAAGTCATACAAGGATAGAACTGCAACCGTGAAACTTCTGAATATCGTTTCTTATGTCTTTGTCTATGAGTGTATCAAATTTGATTATAATCGGACCACTCCTTCTGTAACTCAATTTTTTCGATTATCGATTTTCGATATTTATCGAGGGTACCTCGACACAAAACCTAGCTAAGAACACTCGCAGACGCTTATAGTACAACTGTGTAAGTTTTCAAGAAAATGGGTTTAGTCGTTTTGGAGTCTATAGGTAACGGACACACACACAGAGACACACACACAGACAAAGTTCCATTTATAAATAAGTTTAGATTAGATATATGCATGTATTTCCATGTAAGTTTTATGTATATGTAACAGATTGAATCGTTAAAGTCGACAATACCGACTGAGGAAATCTTGAAAATATATCAGCCAGCCAGACTTATTGCTCATGAAATATTCATCCGCGAATCATCATGTGAAGCGGTCGGATTAGGTTGCGCCATTACATGTCGCAACGTAATGCATTAAAGCGCTTATAGTATCGTTAAATAAATAAATATGTAGATAAATCAGAACAGGCTGATTAAATCCATACATAAAACTCTTTCCTATATCAGTCAGTTAAGTACAATACGTGATAAACGCTTGGGTGATCATGTCCCTTTTGAGACATGACTGACTGGGCAGAAGATTATCCCGTGGTAGGTTGCCATTGCTTTCTGCGGTAGACTGGTTGCCAGCCAAGGCTATAGAACCCAATCTGTCCTGTTATTTATCCCATAACTGGATGGAGAAGAGATGTATTATATTACTACGTAGTTATTAGTGGGGGATCAATTTATTACTTCATAACAATATAAAACTAATCCTCCACTTTATGCCCAGTAAAAGCCTTAATCATGTTTTCAACTATGATATTCAGTCAGTCAGTTAAGTGCCATACGTGAAACATGCTGAGGCGATCATGCCTCGAAAGAGACATGACTGACTTGGCAGAAGATTATCCTGCAGTAGGTTGCCACTGCTTTCTGTGGTAGACTGGTTGCCAACCAAGGCTATAGAACTTAATCTGTCCTGTTATTTAACCCATAACTGGAATGAATAGACGGATTAATACCTTTCCCAAAGGTATTTGCGCGTAAGTGAATGCAATGAATTCAGCTGGAATTCGAACTCGGCTCTCCGAATTCTTATTGAAAGTGAAGAGCAAAGGATTTTTTGCTTCTGTGAATGACCAGATAATAACCAACACCTGGTTCCAAGAAGACGACGAACGCGGAGAAGTCCAGGAGGACAAACTAAAATCCAAATTGACGACGTTACTATCAACAAGAGATTCAGAAATACAGTCCTTCACCGCAATGCCTACCGAAGTGCGAACTGCGGAAGTGACCATCTGCCAGTCGTATGCAAATTAAGGATAATACTGAAACAAAGAAATCTAACACAGCGTTTGTCGTGAGAGGCGTAAGACAAGGATGTGTCATTTCACCGGATCTGTTCAACTTGTACGGCGAGAATATTTTGAGGACCCTAGATGACACGCCAGGATTTGTTATTGGAGGCCACAACTTGAACAACATAAGGTATGCAGATGATACAGTGCGGATTGCAGATACGGAAAGAAAACTACAAGACCTCCTACAGAAGGTAGCGGTGGAGAGTGACAAAAACGGACTACAAATAAACAGCAAGAAAACTGAATGCATGGTCATCAGCAAAAGGTGCAACCCAAAATACCAAATACAGGTGGGGGATACCAGAATCAAGCAAGTACAAAAATATAAATACCTAGGAAGTGTTCTAACAGGAGATGGAAAGTGCGACACAGAGATCCAAAGGCGAATTGGCATGGCAAAGGACGCATTCCAGAAGCTGAGTAAAATAATAACACACAGGAAAATCTCACTAGAAACAAAGAAAAGAGTGCTGGATTGCCATGTGATGTCAGTTCTTCAATACGGCAGTGAATGCTGAACAATATCATCGAAAATGAGGACAAAACTGGAAGCAGTGGAAATGTGGTTCTACAGAAGGATGCTACGGATATCGTGGACTGAGCATGCAAGCAACGATGCGGTGTTGGAAAGAATGGCAACAAAAAGGAAATTGATGCTGAGCATCAGGAAGAGACAACTGAAGTTCCTGGGACACGCAATGAGGAAGGAGAGCCTGGAGAACCTGATACTGACTGGTCAGATAGAAGGAAGGAGAGACAGAGGAAGGAAGCGGATAACATATTTGCAGGGTCTGATCAGGTGGATGACGGAACGGGAGTTGCCAGGAGTAACAGGAGCAAACATACTAAGAGCCACAAGGAATAGGGAGACGTGGAGAACTATGATCGCCTACGTCCTGAAGGGACAGGGCACATAGGAGAAGAAGATATTTTTATAAGGCTTTCGAAATTTGTCTTTAAAATGTTTTTCTTGTGTCAACAGGTGACCATAAATTATTCTGCGACATTTTAGCGTCGTTGTTCAGTGTTAAACACGTTGATTTTAAAATTGTTACAAAAATCAGATAATTGTCGGATTTTAATGAAACTTTCTGGACTTATTAACAAATTAGTTAAATTTTTTCGGAAGTGTTTCTTTTTTTGGTGAAACTATTTTTTTACATCTATTTCGTGAAGTTTCTCAAAACAAAATGCAGACATGAATACCAATTTTTACAACGTTACTTAAAAATTCGAAAACTGAAAACGAATGTACATTATTTACATTGTTCAGACTATTATCCTCATCTTTACTGCCATCTTTACGACATTTCAGTCGTTGTACGTTTCGGCTTTCTTCAGGTGCCGAAACGGCGTAAACATGGCAATAAAGACGAGGACAATAGTCACAGCAATGTGAATAATGTAAATACTACCTAATCTCAGAAACACAGATAAATACTGAAATATAAATTATATTTATAAATGAAACTGTGTGTGTGTGTGTGTGTGTGTGTGTGTGTGTGTGTGTGTGTGTGTGTGTGTGTGTCCGTTACCTACAGACTCCGAAATGGCTGAACCGATTTTCTTGAAAATTTACACAGTTGTACTATTATACGTGAGTGTTTTATTCAGGGCTTCGTCTTCTCATCTGGGTGGGTAGGTAAGGTAAGCGATACTTGGGACAGCTTTTGTTATGTCATCTCTTTCCCATACCAAATCCTTACCCATCTACTCATCCCGTTGTATTAGGCAGCAATACAAATGGAGACTTCGGAAACACGAGATGGAAATTCGTTCTTCGCCAAGGGCGAGCCAGAACACTCCCTGATCAAAAGCACGACTCTAAATATAGACCTCCACCCGGATATACCCTATATCCGGTTTTGCTTGCCACTTGATCTCCCACAATTTCCATCCACCCCTTTATTTCCCGTACTTCTTTGTTTAAAGTAAATGCCGCTGAGAAGATGGGATCTAAAAAAAGTAATATCCGCTAAACAGGAAAAAATTGAGATCGAGAAAATAAGTTATTGCAAATCGCCAGAAGACACCACTCATGGTAGAAACCTAGGTCGCATAATAACTCGTTTACAAATGAAAAATATCCAAAAGTTTTACAATATAGTTGTATTGAACACTTTTTAATACAAATGTACAATGGTCTAATTTTATTATGACCAAAAACTAAGTAATTAAAAAATCAATATATATATATATATTAGCAGTATAGCCCGGCGTTGCTCGTGTGTAATGAAAGCTTTAAAACTAATCCATGGTCCTGGAGCTCAGACTCTTTGAACGTTGGCACGAAACACTAAAAAGCAATAGTTGTTTCCAGTTAAAGCGAAACCGTAGACTGAAAGAAAAATGAATGGATGTAAGTAAAATTTTGATTTCCTGGTAACGATATCAAATAAGTTTTTTCGTCGTAAACTGAATTTTGAAGGCTAAATAAGTCCTCTGAGTAAATGGTATCATGGCTGTTATACGTGGGTATTTTATTCAGGGCTTCGACTTCTCATCTAGGTGGGTAGGTAAGGTAAGCGATACTTGGGACAGCTTTTGCTATGTCATCTCTTTCCCATACCAAATCCTTACCCATCTACTCATCCCGTTGTATTGGGCAGCAATACAAATGGAGACTTCGGAAAAAAAATTGAGATCGAGATAAATATACATTTTCCCTTTTTAGTGGGTCGCCATTGTTTCTAGCAACGCCGCGCCCGCGCCATTTTTAAATTTCCTAAATTTATTACCAAACACTGAAGTTCCTCGGCAAGTGGTGCTAAAATGTTCAGCCTTGAAAACTTGCTCCAAAAATGAGCTGGGGTTAAAGAAAACAATTACCAATAGAAGAAGCGCATCGACTTACAAAGTATTTCTGGCTCGGTGAATATGTTTCCGGTTCAGTTGAGTGCCATACGTGTTACACGCTTTGGGCGATCATGTCTCGAAAGAGACATGACTGACTGGGCAGAAGATTTTCTATCCTGCTATTTAAACTATAGTTGAAGAGAGAAGAGGCGGATTGTATTAATAAGTAGTAATTAGTGGGGGATCAGTTTAGTACTTGGTAACAATAAAAAACCGATCCCCCACTTTATGCCCAGTGGAAGCTTTACTTATGTTTGCAACTATTATCTTCATTCAGTCAGTTAAGTACCATATGTGATACACGCTTTGGGCGATCATGTCTCGAAAGAGACATGACTGACTGGGAAGAAGATTTTCTATCCTGCTATTTAAACTGTAGCTGAAGGGAGAAGAGACGGGTTGTATTAATAAGTAGTAATTAGTGGGGGATCAGTTTATTATTTCATAACAATATAAAACCGATCCCCCACTTTATGCTTAGTAGAAGATTTTGTGAAAGTGAATACAAGGCATATATATATATATATATATATATATATATATAATGCCAAGTGACAACAATCTATTTCATGCACGAACGCAATCTTCAAGCCGTGTGTTGTGTTATGGGCTGGCTATTATGCCTTGTATTCACTTTCACACAATCTTCTACTAAGCTATATATATATATATATATATATATATATATATATATATATATATATATTGTAATCTTATTATTACAATGGTTTATAAAAGCATTATATCACTACACCAAAAATTTAATATTTCAGAACAATACTCTTTTTCTTCAGGTGATATTTTAAGATAAATGATGAAATTGAATTATTTATAAAATATGAGATGAATTCATAGTTATTCAGAAAATGAGGGGTAATAGTTGGAGAATATGCTTGTAGGTATTTCGATATTGTTCAATCAAAAATGAGAATTAGATGACTATGAGGCTGAAAATTTGTGTCTCGAAATGAAGCAGAATGACCTGCTGTCAGTTTTTAATTTTGTCTGGGTAAGATGCATAGTGGGACCATACATTATTTAAATGGGTAGACAATCATTTTTAACACCAGGTTGAATTTTAGGTTGTTTTTTCATTTTTTTTTTTTTAATTTATTTGATCTTGTGCTGCCTCATGCGTAAAGGCGCTGGAATGTTTAGGTTATAATTAGAATTAAATAATTATGGTGTATTAAGGTATATTGTAGTTAAGAAAACCAAATAAGTATTGTACTGTGTGGGTCATTTATTTTAGTAAAATAATTTTTAATTCTTAATTTATTTCGGAGCATAAGTTATAAATTAAACATTGTAATTAATTAAATTTTAAAGAAAAATTTTTTCGATGTTTACATAAAATGTTTACATAAAATTCATCTCCACGATTCAGTACTTCTTTATTTTTAGGGAACCTTAAAATCTGCGGTTTTTCATTCAGGTACAGAGGGCAAATGCCGTAGAACGACTTACAGATTCTACCGTCTGTGTAAAACTATTAAAAAAGAAACAACCTTGGCGCTATACATTATCACAATTAAACCCTATATGCATATTGAAAACTTTTAAGTTAGGATCGCTCATCAATGATGGAGTCATGGATATCATAAATCAGCCCCTTCTTTCCGCCTCCAGATATGAGAAAAATAGCAGGAGAGACTTATAGCCTTGGGTAGAAACCAGTCTAGGAGAAAGAAATTTTGAATTCAAACTACCTGCTGCCGGTAGAATCCGCTTCTTTAGGCAAAGGCTAGAAGAAGGCAACTTTAAAACAAACCCGCCTCTGAGAGGAGGGATGGGGTAACCTTATAAGGTTTTGGATAGTACTCGCCTAGCGAACAGTTAACTGAGCTGAGTTATTGTCCTTGGAACAGTACGGACAACCGAGATGAATTAAGGGCTCTTTATGCAGTCCAGTTCAAATAAAAGTTTAGAGCAACACAATGCTGCTATCAACGTCCTGAAAAGAAAGATCTAGCTAGATACGAGCTGATAACCTCACCTCACATTAATTTCTATACGTACTGTTCTTGAAGAGTACAACTCTCACCTATTCCAAGTAACTTATTTATTTTGTTGATCTATTAAAAATGGTAAATATATTCTGGCGCTTTTTTTTGTTTTCTTTTAGTAACTTGAGTTATTATAACAAACTTAACCACCCCATTGCAAAAAGAACCGGCAAAGTTGCTACTATTCTACCTTGAATGTCACCATGAACCACAGTTGTGAGATGAAAGGGAGTGGTGACCACAGAGCGGGGCAAAAGGAACCGATAAGTTTTTGCAGTATTTTATCTTGAGTGTCAGCATGAATCACAATTGTGAGATATAGGTGAGTGGTGACCACAGACTGGTGCAAAAAGGAACCAGCACATCATTGCTGTATTTTGTCTTAACTGTCACTATGACGCCCAACCCCATATTAGTCTCAAAATTATGTTGCGTGCGTTAACTGGCCGCAACTTAGTCGTCCCTGAATCTAAAACTGTTCGCTTCCGTTCCGACCCCAGGTGATCGAAGAGGTCATATGATCAGTCAAAAATCCTGTACTTGCTCTGCCACGTCGTGATTTCTGATCTCAGAAAGTTAAGAACCTAAGGAAAAAGAAGCGATTGTCTTCGTGTTGCATTTCTCGACAACTGAAAACAAGAGGTGGTTGGATGCACATGCAGAAATTAGGGAAACAGGCGAGAGAAAAAAATAAATAACAAGACAGTAGGGAAGGCCAGTTTTTGTGGACTTATGATTATATTGTAATTCTTTGTACATCAAAAGAGAGGGATTAAAAAAATAAAATTAAAAAAAATAAGAACTAAATTAAAATACAATCCAACTTTTTCAGAGTCCGCAAACTACTGCTACTATGTCTGTTGTTGTCAGAAGTAATACAGTCTTTAGACTCCCCTGACTCGGTGTTCCGTCTACAAGTGATGTTTTGTGTTACTAACGTATGGAAGAGAGAAGGAGGGGGAGGGGGGGTTTAAGCATCTTCACTTCTCGTTTCGTCTCGTCTCGTCTCGTCTCGTCTCGTCTCTCTGACGTTATGTGTCTCTCTGATTTGATTTTGATTTTTTTTTTTTATATGAGCCGCCAATTTGACTCCATCGAACTGATCAGGAATAAATCGTTGTGACATCAGCGTGGATACCAGGTTCAGAGTTGATGTTGTCGGGAAGGTCATTAATAAAAATTAAAAGCAAAGTAGGGCAAAAGTTGGTGCCCTGGTGGGGGGAACACCCTCTGTATGCTGAAATATTTTAGGCCCGATCAAAAAGCCCTTTAAAAAAATCTGCCGGTTTATTATTTCAACAGAATCGAGTTAACTCTAGAACTTTTCAGCACCCCCTTTTACATATGCACTCTGTACTTTGGTCTCTCTCATTGAAATCGATTAGAATCAAATCGATAATGAAATTGAATAATGCATATGTTGCAAAATAAAAACCCTTTTCCCATGATGGCGATCACTTTTGTCCGTCGGTTATTTGTGCCTCTAAACACATTATTTATGAAATTTTCTTTTCGATTTTCATATCAATAATTAATAATTGCAAAAAAGAGATGATGTTTCTGTCATTTCCTTTGTTTTTGATTATAAAAAATGTTTTATAACGAAATGGCGGGTAGAAGTCGGCTGCCAGATCAATTTGAGCCTTTTAATTCTGAAGTCGATGTTTTTGTTGATATCGGGAAGTCAACCGGCCATTTTGATCCAATCGAGGTGACAAAATAAAAACCAATGCATGTGTGTGTGTGTGTGGGGGGGGGGGTGATAGTAATATATTACAAAGAACGATTATCGATGTTGGGTGACTGTTTATAAGTCACTCCCTATTTTGTGCACAATGGACTCTCCCGTCTAACTGTAATTTTTAGAATACGGGCGAGTCCATTATACATAAAATAGAGAGTTACTTTTCAATCACCCTGTAGCTGAATAACTCAAAGCCTACATTCCGTCTATCCGAGTTCGAATGAGACCCTGATTGATTTGTCAAGGAGTTGATTTCTTGGTGTTAAAAGGCGACCCCCTAGTGCGGGGCATCTCTGAAAAGTGTTTGAAAGACGCGTTGACTTAAGCATTGTAACTTCAGTTGAAGTTAATCGATGGTTGCTCTAGCACGAAATCACAAGTCATCGTGGCCGAGGGTTTGAGTAAACTAGCCTTGCTCAAGCAGTTAATCCTGCCAGATTATGGATACGAGTGGTCAACCATTATTGTTATCAATATTAAATTTGTTTAACAAAGAAGAAACCAAAATGAAATGTAGTCTAACTGGGCTCACATCCATTATTTGGTTTCCATGAGTGTCGATAATTTTTAATGGGTAAAATTTTTCCATTTGAAGAAATTCAAGAACACGCGTCTGCATCGTACCCATCATTTTGAAACATAGAGAAAACGTTTGTCATTGGCAGGCCAGATAATCCTCTCCCACAAACATCCGCTTCTGACTAACATGACAAAGTAGGAAGTATTACTTCCGGTTCACCTGCCGTGTGTCCAAAAGATGGTCACGGTTTGGAATGATGATTTCAGATATTTTGAAGTATAAAGATTTTCGTTAACTCAAAAAAAAAGTGGGGTGTTCATGGAAATTCGAAACAGGAGTAAATAGGTTCGCATATGAAACAATTTACACCGCTCTCTTTCTTTTGAACAGGAGTAGAAGTTTATCTCTTGCTTTGTGATTGAATTTACGGTTCCTTCAAATTGCCCGCTTAAACAACAGCCTTTAACGTATTTGCATTCCTCTCTTTCTTTTGAACAGGAGTAGAAGTTTATCTCTTACATTGAAGCATATCCTTTGAACGTTGGGAGTCACCACTGTAGACGTGGAGTAATGGTTAATTTTATTCAGTTCCACCTTGTGTCATACATAACCGAACTCCCTACAACTTAAAAGTTTTATCCAGAATTATCATCATCAGAAGTAACAGGTTTTCATCAGAAAGTTGGTTGACGACAGGTCAGAATGTGAGGAATAGCGTGAAATAGTGTGAAATAGTGCAAGAATAAAATCTACATTTTTCATTTTAAAATAGTAATTTATTAAAAGGAAAGAATAACATGAGTTGTAGAAGTTAATGTGCAATTAGAAACATTATTAAGAAGTTAAGGGTAGAGTTCGTGTTCAATGATAAAGTTATGGGTATCAAGACTTGTAGAAAATGTCCGTAGTAGTAGTTGCTGAAAGAGTATATGCGTATGTATGTATTCAGTAGGAATGTCTTTGGATGGAGAAGAAGCAGTAGAACGAATCAGTACACGAGAAATAAGGAGAAAGAGAACAAGGTGCGACCTGACCTAATCTCCGGTTCGATTTGAATTCGAAGTGTTGTCTTTCTCGCTGCTTCCATCAGACTGACTGGTTGACGCTGATAGAGGTCCTTTGAATTTAGCACTGACTCGCGAAGTCCTGAAATCTTGCAAGTCGCTTCTTTTGGTCAGAAATCAATTTAACACCTACTTGCGAAATCTGGTTTCGACTTTTTCTTTAAGCACATAGTCAATCCTTTTTCTGTTTGGGAAAATCCAGGATTTCACATGTCATTTTGAACTTTTGTAAAAGTGATGAAAAAGGTTGATTTTAATTCTTAATTTCCACTACAACATGTTCACTAAGTTTCCAGTACCTTCTAAGGATTCCGCCTTAACAACATCCATTCGAACGACCTGTTTACACTCCTCTCCTTCTTTTATATAGGAACAGAAGTTTATCTCTTACATTCTGACTGGGTTTCCGTTTTCTTCTGAAGATTCCTCTTAAATAAGATCCTTTCGATCGACGACGAATGTACACTCCTTGTAGCGGATAAGAAATTAATTAAAATCAACTCTCTTCTTCACTTTTACAAAAATTCACTACGACGTGTGAAATCCTGGTTTTCCCAAACAGAAAAAGGATTGACTATGTGCTTAAAGAAAAAGTCGAAACCAGATTTCGCAAGTAGGTGCTAAAATGATTTTTGACCAATGATAACGACTTGTAAGACTTGGAAGGACTTGGCGATCCAGTGTGAAATTCAAAAAGACTATATAAATGACCTCAGCGTCAGTCAAGAGTCAGAGAAATGGAAGCAGCGAGAGAGAGAGAGAGAGAGAGAGAGAGAGAGAGAGAGAGAGAGAGAGAGATCTAAAATGTAACTTCAAACTTCAAGCGAACGGCCATTGTCCTCTTTCCCTTTCTCCTTATAACTTTCAACAATTACTACTAAAACCATTTTGTACGAACTCTTGATACCTTAATTTCTACGAATTCGTGTTATTCCTCCTTTAATAAATTTCCATTTTAACATTCAAAATGCCTATTTTATTATCCCACTCTTCTGCACTAATCCACTGATTCCAACTGACAACCAAACTTCTCTTAATGTTGGATGAGTTTATTTTCTTTTATTTATACGATGTTCGTTTTTTTTATTTTGACGATTAAACATGGGTATTAATTACCTTTTTGGAGGGGATTATTTTATGTGAATGAGGTATTTTTTGGTTAATTAAATTTTAACGAAAAATATTTTCGATGTTTACCTAACACTGCTAATTCGTCTCTACGGTTCAATAGTTCGCCATTGTTGGGGTACTTTAGAATGTGCAGCTTTTCACTTAAGCATAAAGGGCAGATGTCGTTAAGCGAGTTACAGGTTCTCGTTTCTTTTTCAGGATTTTCCATTTTACTTTGGGTTTCTGTTTTGTGTCCTTTAATTTCCAAAAATATGCAGAAAGGGGTGTGTGTTTGGTTTCGGTATAAGTTGTTTTTTAATGAAGTTAAGTGCATGTACCAGCGCTGCTTAAAGGTGTTCTTTGTAGATCCGATATACGCTTTATTTATAGTGTGATTTTCAATTGATGTTATGTTGCATTGATAGACAATTGAATTTATTTTACATCTATTTTGTAGTGGGCAATTATTTCTACAATTGCATAAGTTTTTATTGTTGTTCTCTTTATTATTTTGGTAGTTAATTTGATTTCGATTCACGTGTTGATTTAAGATATATTTGTTATGATTAGTTATGATTTTTTCGATGTTATTTGTGCAACTATAACTCAGTTTAAGAGTATTTTTGTTAAAATTTTACTTAGAGGGTTGTTAATGAGGAAGTGTTTTTTAATTAAATTGAGGAACTTCTGCCCTAACTTGGTGTTTACCATTTGGTTGAAAGGAGGTGTGTATGAAATGATTTTTCTATTTCTATTTTTCCTGTTATGGTTATAGTTTCTTATATACTGGATGTCTTGGTTTTTGTAGCCACTATTTTAGGGACTTAGTGTAAAGACTTTTATGTTTGTTAAATATTTCTTCATTGGAAAAGTTTTTACTAATTCTATATTCTATGGAGGATGGTATATGTTTGATTATACTTGGGGGTGATTTGACTTAGGGTGGATGTATAATGGATATTTATTGGGATTTTTTGTATGGTTGATAATTATTATTTACTAATTCGAGTGTTACATCGATGAAGATTGCTACTTTTAAAATAATGTTGCCTATTACTTTTAGGTCTAAACTTTTGAATTCTCTGTGGTTAAGTTTTCTTATTTTGTCTGTTTTAAAATGTGTAGAATTTTGTACCAACATAAGACCATCGTCTCTGTATAATCCTATGTCTTGTGTGTTTATGTCATGGAGTGCAGTAAGATTGTATAGTGCAAATAAGCCAATGAGATCAGAAGACACTGCAGAGTCTAACGCACCCATTGTAATATCAAATTGATTAATAGAGTTATTTTTTATTCATTGTTCTTGATTATGGATAAGAACAGATGTCTTGGGGGCCATTATTATATTATATTCGTCCTTGGTTAAGTCCGAGTAATATGTGACAAATTCCAGTGCTAAAGTGAAGAGGTCTTTGGATACTGATGGGTAATAGTCCACAATGTCAAATTGGATCAAAGAACAGTTGTTTTTTTTTTCTTTAATGTTGTTAAACCAATTACATTACACTACATACATATATATATATATATATATATATATATATATATATATATGGTTAAGTCTTGAAGGATATCACAATGCGTTTAGTAAAATAAAGGAAGGTAAAGAAGATTTTGGGTATTACCTATTTATTAAACATTAATATTTCGAGATCAAAATATTAATGTATAATAAATAGGTAATACCCAAAAGACTTAACCATATACCTAAAATACACAATGCTTCAAGCAAATTACAAAACTTTACTATATATATATATATATATATATTTACTATATCGAGGCAGCAAGTAATTTTCTAGACATATGCTATTAAATATAAGAGACAATGAATGTCTATTATGTTTAATCATGAGCCGTTCTAAACGTCGTATTTTTGCTTTAATTTCAGTTGAGAATAAAGACAAAAATTCTCCAACATTTGGATAATTATTTATTGGTTTTCTTCTAAGCTTTCGGCTCACATGAGCCATCTTCAGAGAGGTTGTTTAAACTGAAATATTATAAAATCCACCATCACCGACGATTCTATTTTGTGTTGACATAAAACTCCGCTTGGCAATGGCAATAGTTACCAAAAATAATAAACGCAGTTCTTAAGTTTGCGATGCGGTTTTATGACGTCACACCGCGGGATAGCGCGAAATGACAACAAAACCATCTAGTCAAATGCAATGTAATATGTTATTTCCTGTTTTAAAGTTGATTTTATTGAGTGTTGATGGCTCATGTGAGCCGAAAGCTTAGAAGAAAACCAATAAATAATTATCCAAATGTTGGAGAATTTTTGTCTTTATTTTCAACTGAAATTAAAGCAAAAATACGACGTTTAGAACGGCTCATGATTAAACATAATAGACATTCATTGTCTCTTATATTTAATAGCATATGTCTAGAATATATATATATATACCGAATTCTACTTCCAACTTCGATTTGAAAATTTATTCTGTCGGTTTTCTTATGCTTGAATCATCGGAAAAGAACATATATTGTCGAATTAATTTCGATCCTTTAACTAAGTTATATATGATTAAGCCCATGAGTTGGCCTTAGTAAAGTGATGATATCCATGTTATTCTAAATTTTGTCAAAGCAAATAAATCATCTTAAAAATGCAGTTTTCTTTTTATGTGATGACGCAAATTAAGGGGAGGTAAATCAATTTATTGTATTATGCAAACAAAGAATAGCTTCCCCTGCAATATTTTCCGGGTTTAATAAAGCCAGACAAATTTTCTTTAATTTTCCCTATAATACATTTAATTATTTACTTTCAAGCCAACAAAAAGCATTACGTAAGTTTAAAATGCATATCAAAATATTCAAAAATTTCATTGAATCTTTAATTTTACATTTAATTCTAAACTAACAGATTAAATTTAATATTTCAGTAAGCAAAAATACTTCTGTGTTTTCAAAATTTAAAAATGATTTCGGTTTTGAAAACCCCGAAGTATTTTTGCTTACTGAAATCTTTTTCTTTTTCTACTTCAATAAAGCCGTCCATATTGACAGTTCTCTCTACACTACATAAATCATTTTAAAATCTTGAAAAAATATATTTATCTCAAGCAATATTTATGAAAAATTAGTCCATTTAAAATGTAATAAATAAATTTGATTTAAAACAAATATTATTTGCTTTTCTTTGAATATTTTTTAAGACGGATGGGTTTATTTTGACGTGTTGAGTGATTTATTGATAGCCGGATGCTTTGGAAATTTAAGTAAAGAAAACATAATTAAAATAAATTATGTTGGCTGTATTTATATATTTATAGTGGGTTGCTAATCTCTTCTTTTCCTGTTTGTAGTGGGAATCCGTTCTAGTGAAGGGTAGTTGTATACTGTTGCAGGTTAACGGAATTTGGCCTTTAGGTATGTAGTCCACTATAAGTCATAAAATGATTACAAATCCAGAAAGGCAATTTGAGTTGAAATTAACATTTTTATATATACACTTACCAATTAATGTTTTTACAATTAAAGTAATAAATTGAAGTATAGTTCCAACGGAGGTTAAAATGTTCATGGCAAATAACAAACCGAAAGAGATTTAAGGCTTAGGAATGTGGGGAGCGTGTAAGTGGGGAATGTCTTTGATATAGTCGATACTTAGCTCAGTAAGTAGTTTTGAGACAGGGGAGAAGGAAAGAGGCAAGCGTAGTAGCCACTTGACTTAAGTCAAGGGGATATTGATCACACTTTTCTCCTCCAGTTCTGCTTGCTGGGGTCCGTCTGTATCCGTTTTTATATCTTCTTTTTGGATATCAGCAGCACGTTTGGGATTTCACACTTGTATTTGATTCTGGGCTTCTCATTGGATGATAAATAAAATTCGCGTAGGCTCGCAAAATGGAAATTTAATATTTGATTAATTTTTATTTTTCAGCCGGACATTCTGCGCGAACCCGGATGCGCAACGACGACTTTTGGTCATCTGCCTTTTGGTCGGGAGAGAGCAAAAATCCGGTCCATCGCTTTTGCTCGGTCGGTATCACGACATATTCAACGTGATATGGTCGTAAACCAGAAAATATGTAACGAATACAATGTGAATAAATTTTTCTATAATGCTTTTCACTAAGCTGTAGAGAACGGTCTGTCCATGACGATATTTGTTATTTTAGATTCGATTCAGGGTAATTATAGGAAAAAAGAAGCAGCACCAAAGTAAACAAACTGATGGATAAGGCACCGGCGTCCTAAACCGGGGATTGTGGGTTCGAATCCCATCAGAGGTGTTCCGCGGGTAAGATGATATTATTTATTTAAATTGTTCGATCAAGTCGATTAAAAGTTGATTTGTCTTCCATTGTGAACACGTACAGTTTTTCATATATATTTGACATCTAACAAAATATTTTGTTCCTGTCTAAACTACTAAGTTCTGAAAGGTCCGGATTTCAGCGTCGCCTCCGTGGCCTAATGGATGAGGCTTCGGCGTCCTAAGTAGGGTGTTGCGAGTTCGAAACCCATCGGAGGTGTTCAGCGGGTAAGATGATATTATTTATTAAAATTGTTCGATCAAGTCGATTGAAAGTTGATTTGTCTTGCATTATGTACACGTACTGTTTTTTCCTATCTATTTGACATCTTACAAAATTCTTTGTTACTGTCTAAACTTCTTAGTTCTGTCATATTTTGCATTCAGGTGATGGTCTATGTCGCCTACGTGGCCTAATGGATAAGGCATGGTCTCCCACACCTGGTATTGTGGGTTCGAATCCCATCGGAGGTGTTCACTGGGTAAGATGATAATATTTTTTAAAATTGTTCGATCAAGTCGATCGTAAGTAGATATGAATTGCTTTGTGAACACGTAGTGTTTTTCATATATATTTGACACCTTACCAAAGTTTTTTGTAACAGTCTAAATTTCTTAGTTCTGTCATATTTAGCATTCAGCTGATGGCGCATGTCGCCCCCGTCTTCCTATGTCGGTGATTGTGGGTTCGAATCCCATCAGAGGTGTACGGTGGGTAAGGTGATATTATTTGTTAAAATTGTTCGATCAAGTAGATTTCTCTTGCGTTATGTACACGTACTGTTTTTCATATCTATTTGACATCTTACAAAATAATTTCTTACTGTCTAAACTTCTTAGTTCTGTCATATTTAGCATTCAACCGTTCTGCCTTGTCGCCTCCGTGGCCTAATGGATAAGGCACCGGCCTCCTAAGTCGGTTATTGTGGGTTCGCATCCCATCGGAGGTGTTCGGTGGGTAAAGTGATAATATTTATTAAAATTGTTCCATCAATTCGATTGTAAGTTGATTTGTCTTGCATTATGTACACGTACTGTATTTTCCTATCTATTTCACATTTTAAAAAATAATTTCTTAATGTCTAAACTTCTTAGTTCTGTCATATTTAGCATTCAACCGCTCGGCCTTGTCGCCTCCGTGGCCTAATGGATAAGGCACCGGCCTCCTAAGCCGGGGATTGTGGGTTCGAATCCCATCGGAGGTGTTCGGTGGGTAAAGTGATACTATTTATTAAAATTGTTCCATCAAGTCGATTGTAAGTTGATTTGTCTTGCATTATGTACACGTACTGTTTTTTCCTATCTATTTGACATCTTACAATATAATTTCTTGCAGTCTAAACTTTTTACTGCTGTCATATTTAGCATTCAGCGGACGGCCAATGTCGCCTCCGTGGCATAATGGATAAGACACCGGCCTTCTAAGCTGGGGATTGTGGGTTCGAATGCCATCGGAGGTGTTCGGTGGGAAAAGTGATACTATTTATTAAAATTGTTCCATGAAGTCGATTGTAAGTTGATTTGTCTTGCATTATGTACGCGTACTGTTTTTTCCTATCTATTTCACATCTTACAAAATAGTTTCTTACTGTCTAAACTTCTTAGTTCTGTCATATTTAGCATTCAACCGATCGTCTTTGTCGCCTCCGTGGCCTAATGGATAAGGCACCGGCCTCATAAGCCGGGAATTGTGGGTTCGAATCCCATCGGAGGTGTTCGTTGGGTAAAGTGTTGATGTTTATTAAAATTGTTCTATCAAGTCGTTTGCAAGTTGATTTGTCTTGCATTATGTACGTGCACTGTTTTTTCCTATCTATTTGACATCTTACAAAATAATTTCTTACTGTCTAAACTTCTTAGTTCTGTCATATTTAGCATTCAACCGCTCGGCTTTGTCGCCTCCGTGGCCTAATGGATAAGGCACCGGCCTCCTAAGCCGGGGATTGTCGGTTCGAATCCCATCGGAAGTGTTCGGTGGGTAAAGTGATACTATTTATTAAAATTGTTCCATCTAGTCGATTGTAGGTTGATTTGTCTTGCCTTATGTACGCGTACTGTTTTTTCCTATCTATTTCACATCTTACAAAATAAATTCTTACCGTCTAAACTTCTTAGTTCTGTCATATTTAGCATTCAACCGTTCGGCTTTGTCGCCTCCGTGGCCTAATGGATGAGGCACCGGCCTCCTAACCCGGGGATTGTGTGTTCGTATCCCATCGGAGGTGTTCGTTGGGTAAAGTGATACTATTTATTAAAATTGTTCCATCAAGTCGATTGTAAGTTGATTAGTCTTGCATTATGTACACGTACTGTTTTTTCCTATCTATTTGACATCTTACAATATAATTTCTTGCAGTCTAAATTTCTTACTGCTGTCATATTTAGCATTCAGCGGACGGCCAATGTCGCCTCCGTGGCCTAATGGATAAGGCACCGTCCTTCTAAGCCGGGGATTGTGGGTTCGAATCCCATCGGAGGTGTTCGGTGGGTAAAGTGATACTATTTATTAAAATTGTTCCATGAAGTCGATTGTAAGTTGATTTGTCTTGCATTATGTACTCGTACTGTTTTTTTCCTATCTATTTCACATCTTACAAAATAGTTTCTTACTGTCTAAACTTCTTAGTTCTGTCATATTTAGCATTCAACCGATCGGCTTTGTCGCCTCCGTGGCCTAATGGATAAGGCACCGGCCTCCTAAGCCGGGGATTGTGGGTTCGAATCCCATCGGAGGTGTTCGATGGGTAAAGTGATGCTATTTATTAAAATTGTTCCATCAAGTCGATTGTAAGTTGATTTGTCTTGCATTATGTACACGTACTGTTTTTTCCTATCTATTTCACATCTTACAATATAATTTCTTGCAGTCTAAACTTCTTACTGCTGTCATATTTAGCATTCAGCGGACGGCCAATGTCGCCTCCGTGGCCTAATGGATAAGGCACCGGCCTCCTAAGCCGGGGATTGTGGGTTCGAATCCCATCGGAGGTGTTCGTTGGGTAATGTGTTGATGTTTATTAAAATTGTTCCATCAAGTCGTTTGCAAGTTGATTTGTCTTGCATTATGTACGTGTACTGTTTTTTTCCTATCTATTTGACATCTTACAAAATAATTTATTACTGTCTAAACTTCTTAGTTCTGTCATATTTAGCATTCAACCGCTCGGCTTTGTCGCCTCCGTGGCCTAATGGATAAGGCACCGGCCTCCTAAGCCGGGTATTGTCGGTTCGAATCCCATCGGAAGTGTTCGGTGGGTAAAGTGATAATATTTATTAAAATTGTTCCATCTAGTCGATTGTAGGTTGATTTGTCTTGCATTATGTCCACGTACTGTTTTTTCCTATCTATTTCACATCTTACAAAATAGTTTCTTACTGTCTAAACTTCTTAGTTCTGTCATATTTAGCATTCAACCGATCGTCTTTGTCGCCTCCGTGGCCTAATGGATAAGGCACCGGCCTCCTAAGCCGGGGATTGTCGGTTCGAATCCCATCGGAGGTGTTCGTTGGGTAAAGTGTTGATGTTTATTAAAATTGTTCCATCAAGTCGTTTGCAAGTGGATTTGTCTTGCATTATGTACGTGTACTGTTTTTTCCTATCTATTTCACATCTTACAAAATAATTTCTTACTGTCTAAACTTCTTAGTTCTGTCATATTTAGCATTCAACCGCTCGGCTTTGTCGCCTCCGTGGCCTAATGGATAAGGCACCGGCCTCCTAAGCCGGGGATTGTCGGTTCGAATCCCATCGGAAGTGTTCGGTGGGTAAAGTGATACTATTTATTAAAATTGTTCCATCTAGTCGATTGTAGGTTGATTTGTCTTGCCTTATGTACGCGTACTGTTTTTTCCTATCTATTTCACATCTTACAAAATAAATTCTTACCGTCTAAACTTCTTAGTTCTGTCATATTTAGCATTCAACCGTTCGGCTTTGTCGCCTCCGTGGCCTAATGGATGAGGCACCGGCCTCCTAACCCGGGGATTGTGTGTTCGTATCCCATCGGAGGTGTTCGTTGGGTAAAGTGATACTATTTATTAAAATTGTTCCATCAAGTCGATTG
This sequence comes from Ascarosepion bandense, assembly GCA_037127315.1. Classification (NCBI taxonomy): domain Eukaryota; kingdom Metazoa; phylum Mollusca; class Cephalopoda; order Sepiida; family Sepiidae; genus Ascarosepion; species Ascarosepion bandense. The sequence continues at coordinate 166,805 of JBBBDQ010000540.1, read as the reverse complement.
TAAGTTGATTAGTCTTGCATTATGTACACGTACTGTTTTTTCCTATCTATTTGACATCTTACAATATAATTTCTTGCAGTCTAAATTTCTTACTGCTGTCATATTTAGCATTCAGCGGACGGCCAATGTCGCCTCCGTGGCCTAATGGATAAGGCACCGTCCTTCTAAGCCGGGGATTGTGGGTTCGAATCCCATCGGAGGTGTTCGGTGGGTAAAGTGATACTATTTATTAAAATTGTTCCATGAAGTCGATTGTAAGTTGATTTGTCTTGCATTATGTACTCGTACTGTTTTTTTCCTATCTATTTCACATCTTACAAAATAGTTTCTTACTGTCTAAACTTCTTAGTTCTGTCATATTTAGCATTCAACCGATCGGCTTTGTCGCCTCCGTGGCCTAATGGATAAGGCACCGGCCTCCTAAGCCGGGGATTGTGGGTTCGAATCCCATCGGAGGTGTTCGATGGGTAAAGTGATGCTATTTATTAAAATTGTTCCATCAAGTCGATTGTAAGTTGATTTGTCTTGCATTATGTACACGTACTGTTTTTTCCTATCTATTTCACATCTTACAATATAATTTCTTGCAGTCTAAACTTCTTACTGCTGTCATATTTAGCATTCAGCGGACGGCCAATGTCGCCTCCGTGGCCTAATGGATAAGGCACCGGCCTCCTAAGCCGGGGATTGTGGGTTCGAATCCCATCGGAGGTGTTCGTTGGGTAATGTGTTGATGTTTATTAAAATTGTTCCATCAAGTCGTTTGCAAGTTGATTTGTCTTGCATTATGTACGTGTACTGTTTTTTTCCTATCTATTTGACATCTTACAAAATAATTTATTACTGTCTAAACTTCTTAGTTCTGTCATATTTAGCATTCAACCGCTCGGCTTTGTCGCCTCCGTGGCCTAATGGATAAGGCACCGGCCTCCTAAGCCGGGTATTGTCGGTTCGAATCCCATCGGAAGTGTTCGGTGGGTAAAGTGATAATATTTATTAAAATTGTTCCATCTAGTCGATTGTAGGTTGATTTGTCTTGCATTATGTCCACGTACTGTTTTTTCCTATCTATTTCACATCTTACAAAATAGTTTCTTACTGTCTAAACTTCTTAGTTCTGTCATATTTAGCATTCAACCGATCGTCTTTGTCGCCTCCGTGGCCTAATGGATAAGGCACCGGCCTCCTAAGCCGGGGATTGTCGGTTCGAATCCCATCGGAGGTGTTCGTTGGGTAAAGTGTTGATGTTTATTAAAATTGTTCCATCAAGTCGTTTGCAAGTGGATTTGTCTTGCATTATGTACGTGTACTGTTTTTTCCTATCTATTTCACATCTTACAAAATAATTTCTTACTGTCTAAACTTCTTAGTTCTGTCATATTTAGCATTCAACCGTTCGGCTTTGTCGCCTCCGTGGCCTAATGGATAAGGCACCGGCCTCCTAAACCGGGGATTGTGTGTTCGAATCCCATCGGAGGTGTTCGGTGGGTAAAGTGATACTATTTATTAAAATTGTTCCATCTAGTCGATTGTAGGTTGATTTGTCTTGCATTCTGTACGCGTACTGTTTTTTCCTATCTATTTCACATCTTACAAAATAAATTCTTACCGTCTAAACTTCTTAGTTCTGTCATATTTAGCATTCAACCGTTCGGCTTCGTCGCCTCCGTGGCCTAATGGATGAGGCACCGGCCTCCTAACCCGGGGATTGTGTGTTCGTATCCCATCGGAGGTGTTCGTTGGGTAAAGTGATACTATTTATTAAAATTGTTCCATCAAGTCGATTGTAAGTTGATTAGTCTTGCATTATGTACACGTACTGTTTTTTCCTATCTATTTGACATCTTACAATATAATTTCTTGCAGTCTAAATTTCTTACTGCTGTCATATTTAGCATTCAGCGGACGGCCAATGTCGCCTCCGTGGCCTAATGGATAAGGCACCGTCCTTCTAAGCCGGGGATTGTGGGTTCGAATCCCATCGGAGGTGTTCGGTGGGTAAAGTGATACTATTTATTAAAATTGTTCCATGAAGTCGATTGTAAGTTGATTTGTCTTGCATTATGTACTCGTACTGTTTTTTTCCTATCTATTTCACATCTTACAAAATAGTTTCTTACTGTCTAAACTTCTTAGTTCTGTCATATTTAGCATTCAACCGATCGGCTTTGTCGCCTCCGTGGCCTAATGGATAAGGCACCGGCCTCCTAAGCCGGGGATTGTGGGTTCGAATCCCATCGGAGGTGTTCGATGGGTAAAGTGATGCTATTTATTAAAATTGTTCCATCAAGTCGATTGTAAGTTGATTTGTCTTGCATTATGTACACGTACTGTTTTTTCCTATCTATTTCACATCTTACAATATAATTTCTTGCAGTCTAAACTTCTTACTGCTGTCATATTTAGCATTCAGCGGACGGCTAATGTCGCCTCCGTGGCCTAATGGATAAGGCACCGGCCTCCTAAGCCGGGGATTGTGGGTTCGAATCCCATCGGAGGTGTTCGTTGGGTAATGTGTTGATGTTTATTAAAATTGTTCCATCAAGTCGTTTGCAAGTTGATTTGTCTTGCATTATGTACGTGTACTGTTTTTTCCTATCTATTTGACATCTTACAAAATAATTTATTACTGTCTAAACTTCTTAGTTCTGTCATATTTAGCATTCAACCGCTCGGCTTTGTCGCCTCCGTGGCCTAATGGATAAGGCACCGGCCTCCTAAGCCGGGTATTGTCGGTTCGAATCCCATCGGAAGTGTTCGGTGGGTAAAGTGATAATATTTATTAAAATTGTTCCATCTAGTCGATTGTAGGTTGATTTGTCTTGCATTATGTCCACGTACTGTTTTTTCCTATCTATTTCACATCTTACAAAATAGTTTCTTACTGTCTAAACTTCTTAGTTCTGTCATATTTAGCATTCAACCGATCGTCTTTGTCGCCTCCGTGGCCTAATGGATAAGGCACCGGCCTCCTAAGCCGGGGATTGTCGGTTCGAATCCCATCGGAGGTGTTCGTTGGGTAAAGTGTTGATGTTTATTAAAATTGTTCCATCAAGTCGTTTGCAAGTGGATTTGTCTTGCATTATGTACGTGTACTGTTTTTTCCTATCTATTTCACATCTTACAAAATAATTTCTTACTGTCTAAACTTCTTAGTTCTGTCATATTTAGCATTCAACCGTTCGGCTTTGTCGCCTCCGTGGCCTAATGGATAAGGCACCGGCCTCCTAACCCGGGGATTGTGTGTTCGTATCCCATCGGAGGTGTTCGTTGGGTAAAGTGATACTATTTATTAAAATTGTTCCATCAAGTCGATTGTAAGTTGATTTGTCTTGCATTATGTACACGTACTGTTTTTTCCTATCTATTTGACGTCTTACAATATAATTTCTTGCAGTCTAAATTTCTTACTGCTGTCATATTTAGCATTCAGCGGACGGCCAATGTCGCCTCCGTGGCCTAATGGATAAGGCACCGTCCTTCTAAGCCGGGGATTGTGGGTTCGAATCCCATCGGAGGTGTTCGGTGGGTAAAGTGATACTATTTATTAAAATTGTTCCGTGAAGTCGATTGTAAGTTGATTTGTCTTGCATTATGTACTCGTACTGTTTTTTTCCTATCTATTTCACATCTTACAAAATAGTTTCTTACTGTCTAAACTTCTTAGTTCTGTCATATTTAGCATTCAACCGATCGGCTTTGTCGCCTCCGTGGCCTAATGGATAAGGCACCGGCCTCCTAAGCCGGGGATTGTGGGTTCGAATCCCATCGGAGGTGTTCGATGGGTAAAGTGATGCTATTTATTAAAATTGTTCCATCAAGTCGATTGTAAGTTGATTTGTCTTGCATTATGTACACGTACTGTTTTTTCCTATCTATTTCACATCTTACAATATAATTTCTTGCAGTCTAAACTTCTTACTGCTGTCATATTTAGCATTCAGCGGACGGCCAATGTCGCCTCCGTGGCCTAATGGATAAGGCACCGGCCTCCTAAGCCGGGGATTGTGGGTTCGAATCCCATCGGAGGTGTTCGTTGGGTAAAGTGTTGATGTTTATTAAAATTGTTCCATCAAGTCGTTTGCAAGTTGATTTGTCTTGCATTATGTACGTGTACTGTTTTTTCACATCTTACAAAATAATTTCTTACTGTCTAAACTTCTTAGTTCTGTCATATTTAGCATTCAACCGTTCGGCTTTGTCGCCTCCGTGGCCTAATGGATAAGGCCCCGTCTTTCTAAGCCGGGGATTGTGGGTTCGAATCCCATCGGAGGTGTTCGGTGGGTAAAGTGTTGATGTTTATTAAAATTGTTCTATCAAGTCGTTTGCAAGTTGATTTGTCTTGCATTATGTACTCGTACTGTTTTTTTCCTATCTATTTCACATCTTACAAAATAGTTTCTTACTGTCTAAACTTCTTAGTTCTGTCATATTTAGCATTCAACCGATCGGCTTTGTCGCCTCCGTGGCCTAATGGATAAGGCACCGGCCTCCTAAGCCGGGGATTATGGGTTCGAATCCCATCGGAGGTGTTCGTTGGGTAAAGTGTTGATGTTTATTAAAATTGTTCTATCAAGTCGTTTGCAAGTTGATTTGTCTAGCATTATGTACGTGTACTGTTTTTTCCTATCTATTTGACATCTTACAAAATAATTTCTTACTGTCTAAACTTCTTAGTTCTGTCATATTTAGCATTCAACCGTTCGGCTTTGTCACCTACGTGGCCTAATGGATAAGGCACCGGCCTCCTAAGCCGGGGATTGTGGGTTCGAATCCCATCGGAGGTGTTCGATGGGTAAAGTGATGCTATTTATTAAAATTGTTCCATCAAGTCGATTGTAAGTTGATTTGTCTTGCGTTATGTACACGTACTGTTTTCTCCTATCTATTTGACATCTTACAATATAATTTCTTGCAGTCTAAACTTCTTACTGCTGTCATATTTAGCATTCAGCGGACGGCCAATGTCGCCTCCGTGGCCTAATGGATAAGGCACCGTCCTTCTAAGCCGGGGATTGTGGGTTCGAATCGCATCGGAGGTGTTCGGTGGGTAAAGTGATACTATTTATTAAAATTGTTCCATGAAGTCGATTGTAAGTTGATTTGTCTTGCATTATGTACACGTACTGTTTTTTCCTATCTATTTCACATCTTACAAAATAGTTTCTTACTGTCTAAACTTCTTAGTTCTGTCATATTTAGCATTCAACCGATCGTCTTTGTCGCCTCCGTGGCCTAATGGATAAGGCACCGGCCTCCTAAGCCGGGGATTGTGGGTTCGAATCCCATCGGAGGTGTTCGTTGGGTAAAGTGTTGATGTTTATTAAAATTGTTCCATCAAGTCGTTTGCAAGTTGATTTGTCTTGCATTATGTACGTGTACTGTTTTTTCCTATCTATTTCACATCTTACAAAATAGTTTCTTACTGTCTAAACTTCTTAGTTCTGTCATATTTAGCATTCAACCGATCGTCTTTGTCGCCTCCGTGGCCTAATGGATAAGGCCCCGTCCTTCTAAGCCGGGGATTGTGTGTTCGAATCCCATCGGAGGTGTTCGGTGGGTAAAGTGATACTATTTATTAAAATTGTTCCATCAAGTCGATTGTAAGTTGATTTGTCTTGCATTATGTACACGTACTGTTTTTTCCTATCTATTTGACATCTTACAATATAATTTCTTGCAGTCTAAACTTCTTACTGCTGTCATATTTAGCATTCAGCGGACGGCCAATGTCGCCACCGTGGCCTAATGGATAAGGCACCGGCCTTCTAAGCCGGGGATTGTGGGTTCGAATCCCATCGGAGGTGTTCGGTGGGTAAAGTGATACTATTTATTAAAATTGTTCCATGAAGTCGATTGTAAGTTGATTTGTTTTGCATTATGTACTCGTACTGTTTTTTCCTATCTATTTCACATCTTACAAAATAGTTTCTTACTGTCTAAACTTCTTAGTTCTGTCATATTTAGCATTCAACCGATCGGCTTTGTCGCCTCCGTGGCCTAATGGATAAGGCACCGGCCTCCTAAGCCGGGGATTGTGGGTTCGAATCCCATCGGAGGTGTTCGTTGGGTAAAGTGTTGATGTTTATTAAACTTGTTCCATCAAGTCGTTTGCAAGTTGATTTGTCTTGCATTATGTACGTGTACTGTTTTTTCCTATCTATTTCACATCTTACAAAATAATTTCTTACTGTCTAAACTTCTTAGTTCTGTCATATTTAGCATTCAACCATTCGGCATTGTCGCCTCCGTGGCCTAATGGATAAGGCACCGGACTCCTAAGCCGGGGATTGTGTGTTCGAATCCCATCGGAGGTGTTCGGTGGGTAAAGTGATACTATTTATTAAAATTGTTCCATCAAGTCGATTGTAAGTTGATTTGTCTTGCATTATGTACACGTACTGTTTTTTCCTATCTATTTGACATCTTACAATATAATTTCTTGCAGTCTAAACTTCTTACTGCTGTCATATTTAGCATTCAGCGGACGGCCAATGTCGCCTCCGTGGCCTAATGGATAAGGCACCGGCCTTCTAAGCCGGGGATTGTGTGTTCGAATCCCATCGGAGGTGTTCGGTGGGTAAAGTGATACTATTTATTAAAATTGTTCCATCAAGTCGATTGTAAGTTGATTTGTCTTGCATTATGTACACGTACTGTTTTTTCCTATCTATTTGACATCTTACAATATAATTTCTTGCAGTCTAAACTTCTTCTTCTTCTATGTGCCCTGTCCCTTCAGGACGTAGGCGATCATGGATCTCCACGTCTCTCTATCCCTTGTGGCTCTTAGTATGTTTACTCCTGTTGCTCCTGGCAACCCCCGTTCCGTCATCCACCTGATCAGACTCTGCAGATATGTTATCCGCTGCCTTCCTCTGTCTCTCCTTCCTTCTATCTGTCCAGTCAGTATCAGGTTCTCCAGGCTCTCCTTCCTCATTGCGTGTCCCAGGAACTTCAGTTGTCTCTTCCTGATGCTCAGCATCAATTTCCTTTTTGTTGCCATTCTTTCTAACACTTCGTCGTTGCTTGTATGTTCAGTCCACGATATCCGTAGCACCCTTCTGTAGAACCACATTTCGGCCGCTTCCAGCTTTGTCCTCATTTTCGATGATATTGTCCAGCATTCACAGCCGTACTGAAGAACTGACATCACGTAGCAGTCTAGCACTCTTTTCTTCGTTTCTATTGAGATCTTCCTGTGTGTTAGTATTTTGCTCATCTTCTGGAACGCGTCCTTTGCCATGCCAATTCGCCTTCGGATCTCCGTGTCGCACTTTCCATCTCCTGTTAGAACACTTCCTAGGTACTTAAATTCTTGGACTTGTTTGATTCTGTTATCCCCCACCTGTATTTGGCATTTTGGGTTGTATCTTTTGCTGATGACTATGCACTCAGTTTTCTTAAAGTTTATTTGTAGTCCTTTCTTGTCACTCTCCACTGCTACTTTCTGTATCAGATCTTGCAGTTTCCTTTCCGTGTCCGCAATCAGTACTGTATCGTCCGCGTATCTTATGTTGTTCAGGTTGTGGCCTCCAATAATAAATCCTGGTGTGTCATCTAGGGGCCTCAAAATATTCTCGCTGTATAGGTTGAACAAATCCGGTGAAAAGACACATCCTTGTCTTACGCCTTTTTCTATCTTTGTGTATCTACTGAGGTCGTTACCTGTCCGTATGCAGGCCGTTTGCTGCCAGTAGAGATTCTTGATTATTCTTATATCTTTGCCGAAAATGTCGAGGTTGCCTAGCATTTCCATCAATTCTTTGTGTCGTATTTTGTCGAATGCTTTCGCGTAATCAATGAAGCATAGGTACAAGTCTTTCTTCATTTGTAATGCCCTTTCAGAGAGCATCCTAATCATGAATATGGCGTTCCTTGTTCCAGTGTCTTTGACGAACCCGCACTGTTCCTGCCCTATCTCTGGCCTGATTCTGCTTCTCGCTCTATTCATCAGGATTCTGACAATCAGTTTTGTGATGTGACTCATTAAGCTGATAGTTCTGTGTAGTTCACACTCGTTTGCACCTGGTTTCTTCGGCAGTGCTATAAATATCGACTTGCATAGGTCGTCTACTGCTGTCATATTTAGCATTCAGCGGACGGCCAATGTCGCCTCCGTGGCCTAATGGATAAGGCACCGTCCTTCTAAGCCGGGGATTGTGGGTTCGAATCCCATCGGAGGTGTTCGGTGGGTAAAGTGATACTATTTATTAAAATTGTTCCATGAAGTCGATTGTAAGTTGATTTGTCTTGCATTATGTACACGTACTGTTTTTTCCTATCTATTTCACATCTTACAAAATAGTTTCTTCCTGTCTAAACTTCTTAGTTCTGTCATATTTAGCATTCAACCGATCGGCTTTGTCGCCTCCGTGGCCTAATGGATAAGGCACCGGCCTCCTAAGCCGGGGATTGTGGGTTCGAATCCCATCGGAGGTGTTCGGTGGGTAAAGTGATACTATTTATTAAAATTGTTCCATCAAGTCGATTGTAAGTTGATTTGTCTTGCATTATGTACACGTACTGTTTTTTCCAAACTATTTGACATCTTACAATATAATTTCTTGCAGTCTAAACTTCTTACTGCTGTCATATTTAGCATTCAGCGGACGGCCAATGTCGCCTCCGTGGCCTAATGGATAAGGCACCGGCCTTCTAAGCCGGGGATTGTGGGTTCGAATCCCATCGGAGGTGTTCGGTGGGTAAAGTGATACTATTTATTAAAATTGTTCCATGAAGTCGATTGTAAGTTGATTTGTCTTGCATTATGTACTCGTACTGTTTTTTCCTATCTATTTCACATCTTACAAAGTAGTTTCTTACTGTCTAAACTTCTTAGTTCTGTCATATTTAGCATTCAACCGATCGGCTTTGTCGCCTCCGTGGCCTAATGGATAAGGCACCGGCCTCCTAAGCCGGGGATTGTGGGTTCGAATCCCATCGGAGGTGTTCGTTGGGTAAGGTGTTGATGTTTATTAAAATTGTTCCATCAAGTCGTTTGCAAGTTGATTTGTCTTGCATTATGTACGTGTACTGTTTTTTCCTATCTATTTCACATCTTACAAAATAATTTCTTACTGTCTAAACTTCTTTGTTCTGTCATATTTAGCATTCAAACATTCGGCCTTGTCACCTCCGTGGCCTAATGGATAAGGCGCCGGAATCCTAAGCCGGGGATTGTGGGTTCGAATCCAATCGGAGGTGTTCGTTGGGTAAAGTGATGATGTTTATTTAAATAGTTCGATCAAGTTGATTTGTCTTGCATTATGTACGTGTACTGTTTTTTCCTATCTATTTCACATCTTACAAAATAATTTCTTACTGTCTAAACTTCTTAGTTCTGTCATATTTTGCATTCGACCGTTCATCCTTGTCGCCACCGTGGCCTAATGGATAAGGAACCGGCTTCCTAAGCCGGGGATTGTGGGTTCGAATCCCATCGGAGGTGTTCGTTGGGTAAAGTGTTGGTGTTTATTAAAATTGTTCCATCAAGTCGTTTGCAAGTTGATTTGTCTTGCATTATGTACGTGTACTGTTTTTTCCTATCTATTTCACATCTTACAATATAATTTCTTACTGTCTAAACTTCTTAGTTCTGTCATATTTAGCATTCAACCGATGGTCCTTGTCGCCTCCGTGGCCTAATGGATAAGGCACCGTCCTCCTAAGCCGGTTATTGTGGGTTCGAATCCCATCGGAGGTGTTCGGTGGCCTTCAACCTATCGGCTTTGTCGCCTCGTGGCCTAATGGATAAGGCAACGGCCTCCTAAGCCGGGGATTGTGGGTTCGAATCCCAACGGAGGTGTTCGTTGGGTAAAGTGATACTATTTATTAAAATTGTTCCATCAAGTCTATTGTAAGTTGATTTGTCTTGCATTATGTACACGTACTGTTTTTTCCTATCTATTTGACGTCTTACAATATAATTTCTTGCAGTCTAAACTTCTTACTGCTGTCATGTTTAGCATTCAGCGGACGGCCAATGTCGTCTCCGTGGTCTAATGGATAAGGCACCGGCCTTCTAAACCGGCGATTGTGGGTTCGAATCCCATCGGAGGTGTACGGTGGGTAAAGTGATAATATTTATTAAAATTGTTCCATCTAGTCGATTGTAAGTTGATTTGTCTTGCATTATATACGCGTACTGTTTTTTCCTATCTATTTCACATCTTACAAAATAATTTCTTACTGTCTAAACTTCTTAGTTCTGTCATATTTAGCATTCAACCACTCGGTCTTGTAGCCTCCGTGGCCTAAAGGATAAGGCACCGGACTCCTTATCCGGGGGTTGTGGGTTCGAATCCAATCGGAGGTGTTCGGTGGGTGAAGTGATGATGTTTATTTAAATTGTTCGATCAAGTCGATTGTACGTTGGTTTGTCTTGCATTATGTACGCGTACTGTTTTTTCCTATCTATTTCACATCTTACAAAATAATTTCTTACTGTCTAAACTTCTTAGTTCTGTCATATTGAGCATTCAACCGATCGGCTTTGTCGCCTCCGTGGCCTAATGGTTAAGGCGCCGGCTTCCTAAGCCGGGGATTGTGGGTTCGAATCCCATCGGAGGTGTTCGTTGGGTAAAGTGTTGGTTTTTATTAAAATTGTTCCATCAAGTCGTTTGCAAGTTGATTTGTCTTGCATTATGTACGTGTACTGTTTTTTTCCTATCTATTTCACATCTTACAAAATAATTTCTTACTGTCTAAACTTCTTTGTTCTGTCATATATTTAGCATTCAACCATTCGGCCTTGTCGCCTCCGTGGCCTAATGGATGAGGCACCGGACTCCTAAGTCGGGGATTGTGGGTTCGAATCCAATCGGAGGTGTTCGGTGGGTAAAGTGATCATGTTTATTTAAATAGTTCGATCAAGTCGATTGTACGTTGATTTGTCTTGCATTATGTGCGTGTACTGTTTTTTCCTATCTATTTGACATCATACAAAATAATTTCTTACTGTCTAAACTTCTTAGTTCTGTCATATTTAGCATTCAACCGATGGGCCTTGTCGCCTCCGTGGCCTAATGGATAAGGCACCGTCCCCCTAAGCCGGTGATTGTGGGTTCGAATCCCATCGGAGGTGTCCGGTGGGAAAAGTGGTACTATTTATTAAAATTGTTCCATCGAGTCGATTGTAAGTTGATTTGTCTTGCTTTATGTACGCGTACTGTTTTTTTCCTATCTATTTCACATCTTACAAAATAATTTCTTACTGTCTAAACTTCTTAGTTCTGTCATATTTAGCATTCAACCTATCGGCTTTGTCGCCTCGTGGCCTAATGGATAAGGCAACGGCCTCCTCAGCCGGGGATTGTGGGTTCGAATCCCAACGGAGGTGTTCGTTGGGTAAAGTGATACTATTTATTGAAATTGTTCCATCAAGTCGATTGTAAGTTGATTTGACTTGCATTATGTACGCGTACAGTTTTTTCCTATCTATTTCACATCTTACAAAATAATTTCTTACTGTCTAAACTTCTTAGTTCTGTCATATTTAGCATTCAACCACTCGGTCTTGTCGCCTCCGTGCCTAATGGATAAGGCACCGGACTCCTTATCCGGGGATTGTGGGTTTGAATCCAATCGGAGGTGTTCGGTGGGTGAAGTGATGATGTTTATTTAAATTGTTCGATCAAGTCGATCGTACGTTGATTTGTCTTGCATTATGTACGCGTACTGTTTTGTTTTCCTATCTATTTGACATCTTACAAAATAATTTCTTACTGTCTAAACTTCTTAGTTCTGTCATATTTAGCATTCAACCGTTCACCATTGTCGCCACCGTGGCCTAATGGATAAGGCACCGGCCTCCTAAGCCGGGGATTGTGGGTTCGAATCCCAGCGCATGTGTTCGGTTGGTAAAGTGATAATATTTTTTAAAATTGTTCCATCTAGTCGATTGTAAGTTGATTTGTCTTGCATTATGTACGTGTACTGTTTTTTCCTATCTATTTCATATCTTACAAAATAATTTCTTACTGTCTAAACTTCTTAGTTCTGTCATATTTAGCATTCAACCATTCGGCCTTGTCGCCTCCGTGGCCTAATGGATAAGGCACCGGATTCCTAAGCCGGGGATTGTGGGTTCGAATCCAATCGGAGGTGTTCGGTGGGTAAAGTGATCATGTTTATTTAAATTGTTCGATCAAGTCGGTTGTACGTTGATTTGTCTTGCATTATGTGCGTGTACTGTTTTTTCCTATCTATTTGACATCTTACAAAATAATTTCTTACTGTCTAAACTTCTTAGTTCTGTCATATTTAGCATTCAACCGATGGGCCTTGTCGCCTCCGTGGCCTAATGGATAAGGCACCGGCCTCCTAAGCGGTGATTGTGGGTTCGAATCCCATCGGAGGTGTCCGGTGGGTAAAGTGGTACTATTTATTAAAATTGTTCCATCAAGTCGATTGTAAGTTGATTTGTCTTGCTTTATGTGCGCGTACTGTTTTTTTCCTATCTATTTCACATCTTACAAAATAATTTCTTACTGTCTAAACTTCTTACTTCTGTCATATTTAGCATTCAACCACTCCGTCTTGTCGCCTCCGTGGCCTAATGGATAAGGCACCGGACTCCTTATCCGGGGAACGTGGGTTCGAATCCAATCGGAGGTGTTCGGTGGGTAAAGTGATAATATTTATTAAAATTGTTCCATCAAGTCGATTGTAAGTTGATTTGTCTTGCATTATGTACACGTACTGTTTTTTCCTATCTATTTCACATCTAACAAAATAATTTCGTACTGTCTAAACTTCTTAGTTCTGTCATATTTAGTATTCAAACGTTCGGCCTTGTCGCCTCCGTGGCCTAATGGGTAAGGCACCGGCCTCCTAAGCCGGGGATTGTGGGTTCGAATCCCATCGGAGGTGTTCGGTGGGTACAGTGATACTATTTATTGAAATTGTTCCATCAAGTCGTTTGTTAGTTGATTTGTCTTGCATTATGTCCACGTACTGTTTTTTCCTATCTATTTGACATCTTACAATATAATTTCTTGCAGTCTAAACTTCTTACTGCTGTCATATTTAGCATTAAGCGGTTGGCCAATGTCGCCTCCGTGGCCTAATGGGTAAGGCACCGGCCTCCTAAGCCGGGGATTGTGGGTTCGAATCCCATCGGAGGTGTTCGGTGGGTAAAGTGATACTATTTATTAAAATTGTTCCATCAAGTCGATTGTAAGTTGATTTGTCTTGCATTATGTACGCGTACTGATTTTTTCCTATCTATTTCACATCTAACAAAATAATTTCTTAATGTCTAAACTTCTTAGTTCTGTCATATTTAGCATTCAACCGATCGGCCTTGTCGCCTCCGTGGCCTAATGGATAAGGCACCGGCCTCCTAAACCGGGGATTGTGGGTTCGAATCCCATCGGAGGTGTTCGGTGGGTTAAAAGTGATACTATTTATTAAAATTGTTCCATCGAGTCGTTTGTAAGTTGATTTGTCTTGTATTATGTACGCGTACTGTTTTTTCACATCTTACAAAATAATTTGTTACTGTCTAAACTTCTTAGTTCTGTCATATTTAGCATTCAGCCGTTCGCACATGTCGCCTCCGTGGCGTAATGGATAAGACACCGGCCTCCTAAGCCGGGGATTGTTGATTCGAATCACCTCGGAGGTGTTCGGCTGGTAAAGTGATGTTATTTATTAAATTTGTTCGTTCAAGTCGATTGTGAGTTGATTTGTCTTGCATTATGTACACGCACTGATGTTTCCTATGTATTTGACATCTTAGAAAATACTTTGTTACTGTCTAAACTTCTTAGTTCTGTCATATTTAGCATTCAGCAGACAGCCCATGTCGCCTCCGTGGCATAATGGATAAGTCGGGGTTTGTGGGTTCGAATCCCATCGGAGGTGTTCGGTGGGTAAAGTGATACTATTTATTAAAATTGTTCCATCAAGTCGATTGTAAGTTGATTTGTCTTGCATTATGTACGCGTACTGCTTTTTCCTATCTATTTCACATCTTACAAAATAATTTCTTACTGTCTAAACTTCTTAGTTCTGTCATCTTTAACATTCAGCCAAAGCCCCATGTCGCCTCCGTGGCCTATTGTTTAAGGCACCGGCGTCGTAAGCCGGGGATTGTAGGTTTGAATCCCATCGGAGGTGTTCAATGGGTAAGGTGATATTGTTTATTAAAATTGTTCGATCAAGTAGATTGTAAGTTGATTTGTCTTGCATTATGTACACGTACTGTTTTTTCCTATCTATTTGACATCTTACCCAATAGTTTCTTACTGTCTAAAATTCTTAGTTCTGTCATATATAGCATTCAGCTGAGGTACAATGTCTCTTCCGTGGCCAAAAGTATAAGGCCCCGGCCTTTTAAGAAGGGGATTTTGGGTTCGAATCCCATCGGAGGTGTTCAGTGGGTAAAGTGATACTATTTATAAAATTTGTTCGATCCAGTTGATTTGTTTTGCATTATGTACGCGTACTGTTTTTTCCTATCTATTTGACATCTTACTAAATAATTTCTTGTTGTCTAAACTTCTTAGTTCTGTCATTCAGTTGATATCTTACAAATTCAGTTGACATCTTACAAATTATTTCTTACTGTCTAAACTTCTTACTTCTGTCATATTTAGCATTCAGCCGTTCGCCCTTGTCGCCTCCGTGGCCTAATGGATAAGGCGTCGGCCTTCTAAGCCGGTGATTGTGGGTTCGACTCCCAGCGGCGGTGTTCAGCGAGTAAGATAATATTATTTATTAATCTTTCTGGATCAAGTAGATTGAAAGTTGATTTGTCTTGCATTATGTACACGTACAGTTTTTCATATCTATTTGACATCTTACAAAATTCTTTGTTACTGTCTAAACTTCTTAGTTCTGTCACATTTTGCATTCAGGTGATGGCATATGTCGTTTCCGTGGCTTAATTGATAAGGCACCGGCCTTCTGAGCCGGCGATTGTGGGTTGCAATCCTATCGGAGGTGTTTAGTGGATAAGGTATTGTTATTTATTAAACTTGTTCGATCAAGTCGATTGTAAGTTGATTTGTCTTGCATTATGTACGCGTATTGTTTTTCATATCTATTTGACATTTTACAAAACACATTGTTACTGTCTAAACTTCTAAGTTCTCTCATATTTAGCATTCATCTGATGGACAATGTCGCCTCCGAGTTCTGATGAATAAGGCACCGGCATCCAAGCCTGATTGATAAGGCACGTGCCTCCGAAACCGGGGATTGTGCGTTCGAACCCCATCGGAGGTGTTAAGATATTATTTATTACAATTGTTCGAGCAAGTCGATTGTAAGCTGATTTTTCTTGCATTGTGTACACGTACAGTTTTTCATATCTTTTGACATCTTACAAAATATTTTGTTACTGTGTAAACTTCTTAGTTCTGACAGATTTTGCATTCATCTTAGTGAGTATATCGCCTCTGTGGCCTAATGGTTAAGGTACCGGCCACCTGAGTCGGGGATTGTTGGTTCGAATCCCATCGGAAGTTTTCAGCGGATCAGATATTTTCGTTTGTGTCTAGATAGTTGGTTATTTCGACAGAATAATGCTGCGATCCACGCTTCAAAACGTACCTTGACCTTTTTACAAGAAAACGGTGTCCAGCTCTTGGTACATACTGCATGCTCCGCAGACTTGAACCCAATTGAAATTGTTTGCGGATGGATGAGAAGAGATGTTTATCGAAATGGCAAACAATATTCAACAAAAAATGAATTTCGTGAAGCCATCTTCAGAAACTGGAGCAACATACCCCGCACCTTAACGGAAATGCTTTCTAGCATGCCCGGCAGAATCTTTGAAGTCATCAAAACCAGTGGAGGTAGAACTCATTATTAAATTTAGTTGTTGAATATTTTCATACACTTTTTGTACAATTTGGTAGAATTTTTGTCTCTGGTCTTATAATTTTGATCATGTGTAAATCGCATCATTTTATAAAAATTAAATTTCTAAATAAAATGGTTGTAATGTAGCTTTTTGTTTCCATAACCTTTTAGATTGTAGTATTGGTAACCTTAAGTGGGGGAGTTTAAAATCTATCCGTAAAAAAAATATTTGGGTCTTAAAGTGGTCTTAAAATTTTGATCAGGAGTGTATTATTTATTTAAATTGTACGATCAAGTCGATTGACAGTTGATTTGACTTGCATTGTGTACACCTTCAGTTTTCAAATATTTTTTTTCATCATATCACCCCAAGCAAGGCAATAACGCCACTGATGCGCCTCTTCACCTGTTCAATAGATGTGGGTGGAGTGTGAACCGGGCGATATTTTAGTCTATCTACTCCAATTGAAAAAAAAAAAAAGACAGTGAGAAGATTGGAAAAGAGAAAACCGGAAACCGCATCCTAAACAGGAAACGGGGGATGAGCCTCTTCACCTGTTCAATAGATGTGAGTGGAGTGTGAACCGGGCGATAGTTTAGTCTAAGAGACGGATTGTATTAATAAGTAGTAATTAGTGGGGGGATCAGTTTATTACTTCATAACAATAGAAAACCGATCCCCCACTTTATGCTCAGTAGAAGCTTTACTTATGTTTCCAACTATTATCTTCAGTCAGTCAGTTAAGTGCCATACATGATACACGCCTTGGACAATCATATCTCGAAAGAGACATTACTGACAAATATATTCTTACTCGTACAAAACTTTAAATTAGCCAGGAATAAGCGAAGTTTAAATGGCATTTTTACTAAAAACTAAAAAGAAAAAAAATGGTTTCGTCCCAGGGCTTATCCAATTTATTTCTGGGAATAGGAGACACGTAAAATAAAAGATGATTAATAGGGGCAAGAAAAAAAATGCAAGTCCA
>JBBBDQ010000540.1:37500-145000 GCA_037127315.1 Ascarosepion bandense | reverse complement strand
GAGAAAATAAAACACTTCTAAATTCAAATGCACCAGTTATTAAACGAACTAAAAAGAGATGCTTTCTAGTATAATGACATTTATGTTTTTAAGTTTGTTGAAACGCATTTTAGTAGAAAGGTTACATTTAAATTGAATTTTTAAGAGGCCATCATTTTGTAAGAGCGCTCACGTTTCATAGTCACAACTAATATACTAAATATGCGTATATTAATTATTTGAACTTATGAAGTTTCAAGGTTGCAGTTCTTACAATAGTGCAGAAAATCGATAATATCTAAACTTATTCATAAATGGAACTGTGTGTGTGTGTGTGTGTGTGGGTGTGTGTGTGTGTCCGTTACCTATAGACTCCGAAACAGCTGAACTGATTTTCTTGAAAATTTACACAGTTCTACTATAAGCGTCTGTGAGTGTTCTTAGCTAGGTTTTGTGTCGAGGTACCCCCGATAAATATCGAAAATCGATAATCGAAAAAATCGGGTTATAGAAGGAGTGGTCCGATTTTAATCAAATTTGATACACTCATAGACAAAGACATAAGAAACGATATTCAGAAGTTTCAAGGTTGCAGTTCTTAAAATAGTGCAGAAAATTTGATATCAATACCAGGAAATCAAAATTTGACTTACATCCATTTATTTTTCTTTCAGTCTACGGTTTCGCTTTAACTGGAAACAACTATTGCTTTTTGGTCTTTCGTGCCAACGTCTAAAGAGTCTGAGCTCCAGGACCATGGATTAGTTTTAAAGCTTTCATTACACCCGAGCAACGCCGGGCTATACTGCTAGTATATATATATATATATATATATATATATATAAAAGGCAAGATGTTTGTGTGTGTGTCTGTTTATCTATCTGTATGTCCTTTATACAAATCCACAATTTTTATCCGATTCTCACCAAACTTCACATAAATATTCTTTAGGCTGAGTCTGAGCTCCAGGACCATGGATTAGTTTTAAAGCTTTCATTACACCCGAGCAACGCCGGGCTATACTGCTATTTATAAAAATATTTCAGTGCAATTTATAAACATAAACATATTTTGAACAAAGTTTTCATATGTAAACCTGTGTGTCAGCTGATTGTATGAGTACATGTAACTTTTTAGAGTAAAAACTTACTTCAAATGTTTGTCCAAATTGATTTGGTTTTGTTTAGCGACAAATGAACACTTACATGGGTTATCTAATGCCGAAATCTAAATATTTTGTACGTAATTAGGTTAAACACGTCTTTCTTCCATGCTTTCTTTCTTTTCAACGAAATCCTCGCCGTACGAACAATTCTCTTAACAATAATTTAAAAATAATTCGGCAGATGATGTTAACTTAATATTTGGCCATTGCCTTAATCGGTTTTCGTCGTTCGATACTATGCGTTTGAAAAAGTGTAGTATCTGTTCTTATCATCTCAGAAATTAAATACTAAATTTTATTTGACTAGCCAAATCCACGTCTTACGAACATTTCTTTTAATAATAATTTTAATATAATTCAGCAGAGGATGTCATTTTATTTATGGTAACTGAACTTTTGACAGTTGAGATATTTTCTGTTAATTCAATCTAAATAATGTAAAATTATATTCACCCCAATAAATCTTAAACTTTAAATCAAGTTTTGCTTTCATATTAAATTTTTGGCATGCTTTGGAAATTATAAATTAAAATTTGCTTACCTTGTCTAGCCGTATGTCTAATCTTCGAAATGTAAAAATTAGCAAAAATCAGGGAGTTATTCATTTTTCGTAAGTGTGAATGATATTTAAGAAACTTATAAAGGAATTTTTACAATTTAAAAAACAGAAAAAAAACTGTTTTGGGCTTGTTTGTCGGGTGAGTGCGAATGTAGACCCCACACTTAGAAATAATGCATCCGAATCGCCCGCATTTGAAGCGATCACAAAGATCAACCCAGCCGGTGTGCAATGTAAGGGCCTCGCTCTAAAAGAATTTGGTGGGAAGTTTAGTAAATATAAATTCTTTTTAATTTGGGGTGAATCAACATTTTAGGGTGACTTAAGATTTTGGGGTGAATTAACAGATCGGGCCAATTGCTTCCTTTCGTTCCCGTCGTTCAATACAGTTCCTTTGAACACTGTTACTTTTATCGTGGTCACAAAACTACTACTTCTTGTAATAAAATGTACGGACATTTTTGAAGATCAGAAATGACTGGGAAGTAAGCAGCTGGAAGCGAGACGCGCGAGAGAAGAAACTATTAGCATAGAACACTCGGTTACATCTCGTTATTTCAACTTTAAAATGAGACCTTACCGCATATCTAGTACTGTGCTAAAATTCATAAAGTCTAACTACCATCAAAGAAAGTTCATCAGAACACTTTCCATGAAATAATTTACAGAAAAGGCAGAGGGGCTACATTACGGCGGTAGGGAAGTGACTGAAGCCGATATGCCATGTCAAGACCGATAACATTGCTGATTCTTCTCTGGATTTTATCAAGAATCTCTAAATGCATAGCAGGGGGGACTAGCCCAGATATGGCAGCCATATTGAAAACAAGGACGAATGGTAGATTTCTAAATATGTGAGATAGATTCTAGCGAGAAAAACTGTCTAGAGCGACAAAGTGAACGTCGCTCTTCTTGGGGTTAGCATCAGCCATGCTGACGGAAAGTAAAAAGAGTTTTTTCAGTTGATTAAAAAAGAACACTTTCGTCGTGGAGACATTAAAATCAACAAGCCACTCCTTGCCCTACTTAGCAACAGATTGCAGGGCATTTTTTAAAATCACCTGATAATTTGACCTTATCAAACTGATTAGTCATACTATTAAGGAAGGACTACCTACTGAGTTGAGTTCTAATGGCATCAAGAAGATTGAGAGAGATAACAAAAAGACAATCCTTACTAAGAGCAACAAGGCCTATAGCCTAGTGGATAAAAGAGTTGGCGAATTTGGTTTGGTTTATTTTGTTTTACGGCATATCAACCGTCATGGGTTATTTAATACCGACAAGATTTTTTAGGATATGTTCGTATGAACAGAATATCTATTCTTTGTAAGAAATCAGTTTGTAGATCAGGTTTCATTGATGTATTCTTGTAAAGAAGTTTTTGTCGAGAGTCAAATGTATTGTTGGTAATTTTACTATAAAAATCTGTTTTCATGCTTTCATGGTGTATTGACGCCAGTTCAGGTGTTAACTATTGGCCACACAGCTAGGACCCTAACAGGTGCTACTACGCCGAGTGTGGGTGGGCCTGGGAACAACAGCAATTAATAGGTGGTTCCACGCTCTTCACAACTTCCGAATCATAAGCCTTGCTGCCAAATGCAGGTTATCGTCAAATCCAGGAGCAATTGAAAGTATTTGAATATTACCGAAAGAAATGTGAATATTGGATAAGTTAGGACGTTTAAATTTTTTTAACATCATTTGAGATGTAAATACCTTGGTAACTAGTCCAGGCAAATGAAACTTGAGCAAAATAAGATTTATTCATTAAAATATGCATGAAAAATTTAAACGGATTCAAATTTCATAAACGATTTCACATTAAACTATTCGGACTATTGTCCTCATCTTTGTTGCTATTTGTATGACGTTTAATAATAGATCATTCTATCTGTCTATATTTCTGAGATGAGGTAGTATTTACAGTATTTACATTATTCGGACTATTGTCCTCATCTTTATTGCCATTTGTACGACGTTTAATAATAGATCATTCTATTTGTCGATATTTCTGAGGTGAGGTAGTATTTACAGCATTTACATTATTCGGACTATTGTCCTCATCTCTGTTGCTATTTGTATGACGTTTAATAATACATCATTCTATTTGTCGATATTTCTGAGATGAGGTAGTATTTACAGCATTTACATTATTCGGAGACTATTGTCCTCATCTTTGTTGCTATTTGTACGACGTTTAATAATAGATCATTCTATCTGTTTATATTTCTGAGATGAGGTAGTATTTACAGTATTTACATTATTCGGACTATTGTCCTCATCTTTGTTGCCATTTGTACGACGTTTAATAATAGATCATTCTATCTGTTTATATTTCTGAGATGAGGTAGTAGTTACAGTATTTACATTATTCGGACTATTGTCCTCATCTTTGTTACCATTTGTACGACGTTTCGGCCGTTGTACGCACCGGTATTCTTCAGGTGCTAGGAATTTCAAAACGAACCCTTTATTACAATCACTGGGATATATGATCTTCATTCCTTACGTAGTAGTGAATGTTCTGGTAGTCATGAGTTATCTCCCTCTAAACCGTGTAAGTTACTTGTTCACCGCTACTGTAGCCTGGTATTGAACTCACAACTCTTTGGATCAAGTCACAGGAACTAACCAACGTCTATATCCACATCAGTCTTCAAGGATAAAAACAACTGAATTTTTTGGGACTTATAAACCTAATGTTCAGTAACATTAAAGGAAGATGACTCATGACTACCAGAAGAGGCACTACTGCGCAAGGAATGAAGTTCATATACCCCAGTGATTGCAATAAAGGGTTCGGTTCGAAATTCCTAGCACCTGAAGAAGGCCGGAGCGTACAACGGCCGAAACGTCGTACAAATGGCAACAAAGATAAGGACAATTTAAATACCGTAAAGACTACCTCATCTCAGAAATATCGACAAATACGATTTCACATGTCTTCAAAATGCGCACCGCTTGTGACACGTCATTGTGATGCATAACTGGGACCCTAATAGGTGCTGCTACCCCGGGTTAGAGTGGACCTGCGAACAACAGTAATTGAGAGGTTGTTCCACGTTCTTCAAGACTTCTTGGTAAGACGTCTTGCTGTCGGATGTAGTTTATAGTCATATCCCAGATCATGTGAATTTGGTGACATAGTGGTTTTGAGTTCAATCTCTGTGTCGGTCAGTGTGTATTCGCACTCAGTGGAATGGGGGACAGTCAGTCAGTTAAGTGCCATACATGATACACGCTTTGAGCCATCATGTCTCGAAAGAGACATGACTGACTGGGCAGAAGATTTTCTATCCTGCTATTTAGACTATAGTTGAAGGAAGAAGAGACGGTTTGTATTTATAATTAGTAATTAGTGGGGGATCAGTTTATTACTACATAACAATAGAAAACCGATCCCCCACTTTATGACCACTAGAAACTTTACTTACGTTTCCAACTATTACCTTCATTCAGTCAATCAAGTGCTATACGTGATACATAGGCGATCATGTCTTGAAAGAGACATGACTGACTGGGTAGATTTTCTATCCTGCTAACTATAGCAGAAGGGAAAAGAGACGGATTGTATTAATAAGTAGTAATTACTGGGGGGTCAATTTATTACTTGATAACAATAGAAAACTGATCCTCCACTTTATGCCCAGTAGAAGCTTTGCTTATGTTTCCAACTATTATCTTCAGTCAGTCAGTTAAGTGCCATACGCGATACACGTTTTGGGCGATCATGTCTCGAAAGAGACATGACTGACTGAGCAGAATATTTTCCCGCAGTAGGTTGCCATTGCTTTCTGCGGGGACAGTATTGAATAAAAACAAGAACTACACGTGATATCCCTAAACATGGGCAGCAGAACAAGAACAAGAACAATAGATTCAATAAGGGGTTTAGATAAGGGGTTACGTATAGGTTTCTTCTTTTTCTTTATGTGCCGTGACCCTTCAGAACATAGGCGATCATGGCCCTCCACTTCTTCCTATACCTTATCGCTCTTAACATTTTCCCTGTTGAAATATCTCCCATCCACCTGCTGAAGCCCATCTAGTAAGTCTCGTGCTGCTTTCCCCTGTCTCGCTTTCCCTCTAGCCGTCCTGTGAGTATTAGATTCTCCAAACCCTCCTTCCACTTTAAGTGTCCCAGAAACCTCAACTGTCTCTTCCTGATACTAAGTATAATTTTCCTTTTACTTAACATCATCTCCAAAACCTTGTCGCTGCTTGCATGTTCGGTCCATGATATCCTCAGCATCCTTCTGTAGAACAACATTTCTATTGCGTCGAGTATTTCCTTTATCTTTGAGGAGATCGTCCAGCATTTGCTGCCATATAGGAGGACAGACATCACTTAGTAGGCCAAGGAGTGTAATATCTAAACTTATTTATAAATGGAACTTTGTCTGTGTGTGTGTATGTGTCTGTGTGTGTGTATTCGTTACCTATAGACTCCGAAACGGCTGAACTGATTTTCTTGACAATTTACACAGTTCTACTATAATAGTCTGCGAGTGTTCTTAGCTAGGTTTTGTGTCGAGGTACCCCCGATAAATATCGAAAATCGATAATCAAAAAAATCAGGTTATTGAAGGAGTGGTCCGATTTTAATCAAATTTGATACACTCATAGACAAAGACATAAGAAACGATATTCAGAAGTTTCAAAGGTTGCAGTTCTTAAAATAGTGCAGAACATTTTATATCGATACCAGGAAATCAAAATTTGACTGACATCCATTCATTTTTCTTTCAATCTACGGTTTCGAGCAACGCCGGGCTATACTGCTAGTTTTTAATACTGTCACAGGCCTTTCTTACAAATGCTGTCATAAACTTTAAACAACCTGTTATGAACGGGGTGTTTGTCTCAACTAAAATGACTTATGATTCATGGTCCGTGGACGAATATGTGTGTGTGTGTGTGTGTGTGTGTGTGTGTGTGTGTGTGTGTGTGTGTGTGTGTGTGTGCGCGCACGCGCGCACAGCACGTTGAGAAAATGCATGGAACGAAAGAAAAGTAGATCTTTACTCACTGTTGACTGGAAAGTATACATTTATTTTACACGGAGAAACATTACAACCTAGGTACATACAGAATCAGTCCCAAGTTATCGGGTTGTGTGTCACAACCATTTGGGCAGGAGAATATACGTGTGTTCTTAACCATTGACGGCCATATTCCAAGTCTGTTGAGTCGTACGTCTCACGTCTGAATGTCGCGTTGATCACGTGACTCGTGTGGACCCACTTTTCAGAGGTGAAAAGGCAGGTACTTTGTTTTGGAACAGGAAAGGGTTATTCCCTTGGAATATGTTTTTATTCGTCCTAACACAACCCTTCAGTAATTTTAAACACACTCGCCAACGTTCGCTTAATTTAACACTTTACAATTTTCCTCTACTCGGGACTCGTCGGGCACTACAACGTGTTGTAATGGTTAAAAAGCTTGTCTCGCTTGAGTAGCTGAGTAGTGAGTTCGACCCTCACTGGGTGTCCCATACTTTCGGCCTTGCGTCATATGTAAGCGGCGTTTATGAAATCAACTCTACTCGTGAGAAGGGGGATTTGAAGGGACCTAACAGGTAGAATAGCTTCGGGCTTCTCTAAGTCTAAATCCGGACCTGGATTCATTTTCAGAATTCTTTCCAGATTCAATCAGTAAGTTAAGTGCCATACGTGACAGACGCTTTGGGCGATCATGTCTCGAAAGAGACATGACTGATTGGGCAGAAGATTATCCCGCAGTAGGGTGCCATTGCTTTCTGCGGTAGACTGGTTGCCAGCCAAGGTTATAGAACCCAATCTGTCCTATTATTTAACCCATAACTGGGAGGAAAGAGACGGATTGATATCTTTCCGAATGTTATCTGCGAATGCAAGGAATTCAACTCGAATTCGAACTCGGCACCCCGATTTGTCATTCCGAGTCGATATCCACTGCACCACAACGCACATCCTAGATTACCCTGAGGAAGGCCGGATAGCACAACGGCCGACACGTTGTAAATAACAACAATGAAGATGATGACAATAATCCGAATATCAGTCGGTTAATTATCACACTTGATACTCGCTTGGGCGATCATGTCTCGAAAAACATGACTGAGTAGGATTTTCCCGCAGTAGGTTGCCATTAATTTCTGCGGTGGACCTGTTGCTAACCAAAGCTATAGAACCTAATTTGTCCTGCTATTCAACCCATAGCTGGAGGTAGAAGAGATGGATTAATAGCTTTCCCAAAAGGGTATTTGTGCGTAAGTGGATGAAATGAATTCGAACTCGTCTCTCTGATTTCTCTTTCAGAGGCGATATCCATTATATTGTAGCGGATCAGAAATGAATAATTAAAATTAAAATCAACCTTCTTCTTCACTTTTACAAAAATTCACAATGACGTGTGAAATCCTGGGTTTTCACAAATTTTCAAATTTTTCATACTCGGCAACGTGGTGGAAGCCATCATGTATGATTAATCTCCGAAAACTATAATTTCGTGTAAGGTAGTTCTTTTTACGACCTTTTGACGTCAAATTATTCTTCGCCATTGAGATACGGCGAAGGGGAAGTTTTGATTTTGTCGTGGACCCGGTTAAGAAGTCCAGCAAGAAATAATATGACAACCAGTAATAGTAAATTTAATCCTTTAGCTTTCAGTTAATGCTAAAATGGAAACTCAAATATTTTAAATTCCAATCAATATAATTTCTACTTGAAATACACCAAATTATTTTGCTAACTAGAAATAGTAAATTTATTCATTTAACTTTCAATTAAAACTAAAGTAAAAATTTCAAGAAAACTTTTTTACTTTTAAAAATTCAGTTTAAAAGTTAGTTCTCGAAAATGAGTGGCGGTACCTAGTGTGAAATAAACGTTTCGATTTTTGTAAATACGGTCGTCCATACATAATATTATCAGAAAATACGAGCGATAATTAACATAAAGTTAAAATTGTAGCGGATAAGAAATTAATTAAATTAATTAAATTAACTCACTTCTTCACTTTTACAAAAATTCACAATGACGTGGGAAATCCTGGTTTTCCCAAATAGAAAAAGGATTGACCATGTGCTTAAAGAAAAAGTCGAACCCGGATTTCGCAAGTAGGTGTTAAAATGATTTTTGACCAATGGGAGCGACTTGTAAGGACTTGGCGATCCAGTGTGAAATTCAAAAAGACTATATAAATGACCTCGGCGTCAGTCAAGAGAGACAGATGGGAGCCGAGAGACGAAAGGCCTAAAATGTAACCAACTTCAAAGCGACCCGGAGATAAGGTAAGGTCGCACCTTGTTCTCTTTCTCCTTCAACAATTACTACTACAAACATTTTGTAAGAACTCTCGATACTCATCACTCAACTTTATCATTGAACATGAACTCTACCCATAATTTCTTAATAATGTTTCTAATTGAACATTAATTTCTACAACTTATGTTAGTCTTTTCTTATAAGAAATTTCTATTTTAACATTCAAACTGTATATTTTATTATTCCACTCTTTTGCACGAGCTGCTTACAGCCATATCACCGGTTCTCGCTCGATCACCGAAGTTAAGCAACGTTGAGCCTTGTCAGTACTTAGATGGGTGACCGCTTGGTTTAGTGACGGATGTGCGTTGTGATGCAGTGGATAACAGCTCCAAAGAGAAATCGGTGAGCCGAGTTCGAATTCCAGTTGAATACCCTGCATTCACTTAAGCAATGGTGCCCTTGGGAAAGGTATTAATCCGTCCCTTCCCTCTAGTTATGAGTTAAATAATATGGGTAGGACTTGGGGACCCTGCCCTTAAAAACAAATCCCAATGAATCTTGATACTCGAAAAGAAAAAAAAGTATTACTAGACACAAAACCTTATATAAAAACAACAATAAATTGTTGAAAGGAAAAAGGTATTACCAGCAATAAATAAATGAAATTTAGTTGGCAATAAATGACCCGCCGAGGTTGATATGCCGTAAAAACAAACCAACCAAACCAAATGTTCTGCACTAATCCACACATTCCAACCTTCTGATGATAATTCTGCATAAAACTTGTAAGCTGTAGGGAGTTCGGTTAAGTCTGACACAAGGCCGAATCAAAGAAACATTAACCAGTTCCCTCCGGCTACAATATCACAACGCACGCAGCATAACTGCTCATCCCAGAAATTCAGACAAAAAATAGGAAATTGTGGAGAGCCATGATCGAGCAAGTTCTGTAGGAGGCATGGCGCATAGAAGAAAAAGAATTTTGTCGCTGTCAATTCAATATACATGTATCCCCCCTCCCCATCCCTATTCATATTGTTGTTGTTATTTATTCGGTCATTCTATTTTTATTTCATGTTCTCATGCGGATGTACGTTGTGGTGCAGTGGATCTCGACCCGGAACGGCAAATCGGGGAGCCGAGTTCGAATTCCAGTTGAACTCCTTGCGTTCACTTTCGCATAAATAGCCTTGGGAAAGGTATTAATCCGACTCTTCCCTCCAGTTATGGGTTAAATAACAGGACAGATTGGGTTCGGTTCTATAGCCTTAGCTGGCGACCAGTCTACCACAGAAAGCAATGGCAACCTGCTGCGGGATAATCTTCTGCCCAGTCAATCATGTCTCTTTCAAGACATGATCGCCCAAAGCGTGTGTCACGTATGGCATTTAACTGACTAAATGAAGATAATAGTTAGAAACATAAGTAAAGCTTCTACTGGGTATAAAGTGGGGGATCGGTTTTCTATTGTTATTAAGTAATAAACTGATCCCCCACTAATTATTACTTATTATAATCCGTCTCTTTTTCCTTCAGCTATCGTTTAAAGAGCAGGATGAAAAATCTTCTGTCCAGTCAGCCATGTCTCTTTTGAGACATGATCGCCAAAAAGCGTGTATCAAACTGTTCTAATTACTTTTTTTTTCCCGTTTTCTATCCTCACGGTGAATCTTTTTTAATAACCTTTGACCTCTGCAAGTTAGTCGTTGTGGCGTCTTTCTTTCTATTGCCATTGTTCTGTTTTATTTTCCTCTTCTCTCTCTTCATTTTTTTTCCTTCCTCAATCCATCCTTTTCTCTGTCTGTCGCTCTTTCCGCATCTGCGTGTTGTTAGCTAAAAAAAACTCTGACCTCCGACCTTTTTTTTTCTAATTTAGCCGCTGTAGAACTTCTAAAATTTTCTTTTTATCTTCAGTCTATTTATTTGCTAACCATTTTTTCTTTTTTTTAAACCCAGTTTTACTTTTTCATCCGCTTTCGTTATGTTATTTTTTTTCTCAAAATCTCTTTCACCTTTCGCGATTGACCTCTGAGCTATGATGACCCCTGACCCATAACCGTGTGCCACTGCAGCAGCAGCAGCAACAACAACATCAGCAGCAGCAGTTAATTCCCTCCTCCCACTTCCTCTTTCTTCTCTTCCTCTCACCACAACCCTTCTCTTCTTTTTTTTCCTTTCTTCTTTTCCCTTATCGACGGCAGCTCGATTTCTCGCCAACACTCCAGGCAAATTGTCAGGATTTTAATATCTACCTTCTTTTTTATGTGACTGCCACAGCCCGGAATTATTCTTCTATCGAAGCTGAAAGGTACGTCAAATTAATCACGGTTTCTTTAACCTTATCTACAGACATTTAATTAGTCTAATCTTTATTTTTTAAACCTTTTTCCTTTTTTTCTGTCTCTAAACAAACCGACCCGACCGCTTTTTTTTTTCATTTATGGATTTTCCATTTCACTAGACGTCGGCATTAGAAAAACACAAAATATTTTATTCACAAAATAAACAAAAATCATCGTTATTTTCCTATGTAAACATTTTTTTAAGGAATTAGCATAAAAGAAAGAAATAATACGAATACTGTAGTGTAATATTTTATTTATATTTCATATTCAATCATTTAAAAAAATCTCTTAAAATATTTGAATTTTAAATTTTATTTTCATTTTTAGAAAAGAAATCAAAAAGCAAAAAACCGATTCATTTTTTAGGTTTAAATCCGGTTTTTAAAAAAATCTATTTTTCTATAATTCTGAAATCTTTTATTATTCATTATTAAATTTTTATAAATTAAAAAAAAAATATATCATTTCTTTAAAAAAAAATTCCTATTAAAAAAAAGAAATATTTCTAGTTTTTAAAATATTTTCTCTTTTTAGTCTTTTATTTAAAATTTAAAATTCAAATACCAGAAAAGAAAAAAGATATTTTAAAAATTTGAAATAATTTTTGATTTTGATTCTGCAGTTTGCGGTTTTTAACTTAATTTTATTTTAGATTTTATTTTTAAAACAATTTACTGAATATTTTTTCATTTCTTTTAAAAAATATTTATAATCTTTGAGTTTGAACTAAAAATAAAAGCCATTGACTTTTTTTTATTTTAATTTAAAAATTTGATTCGTATTGTCTTTTATTTTTTAGTACTAAAAAAGACTTAGTTTTCTTTAATACACGTTTTTTATTAAAAAAATATTAAATGTTATTGTTAATGTTAAATAAACGTCTTTCACTCCCTAATTTTAAGTGATAATTAACCTTTTTATATTATTTGGTTCTTTACTCTTAAATTGTTCAAATTAGTTAAGATTTTTTTTACTTTTTGAAAATAAAACGATTTACTCGAGTTTTTGGTTTTAAAAGAAAATCAGGTAATAATTGAATTGTTTAAACAGTTTTAGATTAATTAAACAGAGAGTTTTAAATTTAATTAAGAAGACAAATTATATAAATTATTTTGGTTCTCAATTTGTTTAATGGGGTGCAAAAATTATCACTTTAAAAAAAAATACTTGTGAATTTATTTATAAAGGTTAAAAAAGGAAATGATATCCAATATTTTTTGTGTTTTTTATTTGAAAATGAAGAGTAAAAAATACTAAAAAAATTGTCTATATAGCAAAAATGAATGAAACTCCAATAATTTCTGACTGAAAAAATTAAAACTAAAAAAGCGAATAATTGTCAGTTTTTAAATTTAGTTTTGATTTTTTATTAACAGACTTTATTTTTAATATTTTTTAAATTATTGATAAATAAAATCCATTTTTTAACATTTCTTTTCAAAACATAAATTATTTTCTTATTGATTTAATAATTAAAAACATAAAAAAATTAACCCTTTAAATACAATTTATTTAATTCATATGCGTATCGTTAAATTATAAATCTTTTATTTCGTATATTAAAAATAATAACCGATATCACATTCAAAAATAAATACACATTTTTTTTTTACACTTTTAAAAATCTGACACCTTTTCCGTATTGACAAATAAATGCTAGTAAAATTATTTTTATTGAATTAAAAATTCCCTGAAAGTGATTTCAGATATTTAATTTACAATTTTTAAACTTTAAATCTAAAACGTCTAAATTTTTCATTTTTATTTTGTATTGACAAAAAATGTTTTTCAATTTCATCTAAAAATGAAACCAATATCTGGAAGATGGGAGTCATTTGAAAAATACGGATGCCTAAACGCAGCGCAATCATGATATTGACGCACAATAATTTTTTAGCAAGGGCCCAGTAATTAATCCTGTATTGTATGATTAATTTTCGTTTCTTTTCTTTATTTGTTTGTATTTCGTTATTATGAGTCAAATTTAATTTAAGAACGTCTGCACATCCATAGGAAAGTATATGGATGTTCAACGGGAGTGACTTAATTTTCTTTAATTTTTTTTTTTAACTCGTCGAAATCAAAAGTGTCTCTGCGCGCCATTTAAACGGACACACCTTTTTTTCTTCTTCGTTTCCTTGACTCAATTCAGTATTTTAAAAATTTTTGTGAGCTTGTTTAACGTTCTGTCTAAATATTTCTTTGAAAATTAGTGAATTCGTTCATCTTGATTCTTGAATCTTGATAGAAACAGACTGTTTATCAATGTTGGCCGTTGGTGTTATCATTTTTTTTAAGGGGTCGGATTTCCCAGATGTCAGCAAGGAATTTTATTAGCGGTTTTAAATTTTCTTCATTTAAGAAGTCTGTTAAAAAAATATTTTACTCATAGCTTTGTAATATAAATATCACATTTCAATTGATTAGCTCGTATTGGCTTTTAGCTTTATATTAAAAAGATAATCAAGCATGCGTAATTTACACACTTAAAGTCATCCGTAACATAAGGAGGCTAATCATCGCTCGCTGCAACGGGCCGGTAACTCTATGGAAATTAATTTCAAACCATTGACAATTTTATTTTGAAAAGGTAGATTTTTCGGATAAATTGTTTTTATTTACAGAAATAACGGCTGTTTGTGAGATGTTCTATTTGTAACCTCGATGCATGCTGCAATTAAAATTACAAAATACTCCTTGTATTTCTAAAAAAATGTCTTTTAACATGAACGAAGTTAATTTCCCATTAGAATTGAAAGAAAAGCTTTTTTTGAGGGTCGGTCATTGCTCACACCCGGAAAAAGAAAACGCCTGGTTATGAGCCTAATTTGCATAAAAACGTGTTCTCGCTTTTTTACTATTATTGTTAAATCATTGAAAGGTCCTCTTTTGGTGTTTTGAAATGGATTCGTCTTGGGTTTTTTTTTTGGTTTTTTAGGACGTGTGTTTTCCAAAATTGGACTAATAATAATAATTTTATTTTATTTTATTTTTTTTAATTTTATATACAGTTATATTCGTGTATAAGCCTTTCTTTAGCCTTTGTGTCTGGTTCGATTTTTTTTTTCTCAGAGAACTCTTGTATAATGCGACCCCCAGCTTCTGAGCAATACCTTTAGAGACCTACCCTAGGGCCTAACCGTAGTCAAATATTGCAGTATTGGATATCATCCTAGGAACAGAAACAATAGCCTACGGGAGGCAGGCAATATAGAAGCTTACCTTTGGCCGTAAAAATTTCGCCACAGGTACCGTGAGAAATTAATTAAAGCATACCAGGTAGGTTAGGGTCACCATAAACATGTGAATTTTTAACCTCTTCAGGAAAAAAAAAAATTGTAAAATGCAACTGGTCACAGAAAAATTTTTTTTTTATAACCACTTCAAAAAAATAACCTGCCGCTGTTCCCAGATCCATTCTGACCCGGTATAGTAACACCTGTAAGGGACCTAGATATGGGCAAATAATAACCCCCCCCCCCCACCCACCCACCCAACAAATCTATGAAAGTGGAAAAATACAAAAATACATTTTTATAGTAAAATTACCAGCAATATGTTAAAATGACTATTATATTTTGTTGAAGCCATAACATTGTTGAAATTTGGATTTAAGCATTAAATAAGCAATAAGTGGTTGATTTTGCTAAACAAAATCAGCTTCTTTATACAACATTTAATCCATATAATTTCTCAAATCAAACTGCATTTCAAAACATAACTTCAAAAAACGAAACAGCATAAAACACTCATATTACTACCTCTAGTAATCATATCCCCACAAACTTGTAAATGCACAAAAGCTGAGAATTATCTACCACGTATTCAATTGTGAAGGCAGAATAACATATTTTTTACTTTAACCTAAAAAATGAAAATTCAGCATTAAATGACCGATCAGGAGTTGATAGGCTGCTAAACAAACATTAAAGATGACTGACAAATTATTGTGGTTAAGCTTTTTATCTTCATAATAGCTTCATCTACATGTAAAAAAAAATGAAAAATAATGCAAGTACTAATAAAAAAAGACACAATGGCTGAATGTGTTTGAAAAATAAAAAAAAGCATTTCATCACTGTAGATATATACACCCTTGTGCAAATTAATGGAAACAACTGCTTTAGTTTCCTTTCTTTCACCATATGGTCAGTATTGGACCCACTGGAGTGACAGGGTGTAATCGATTTTATTTTTTCCTCAGATTAGCTCATTTGCAGAGGTGTGCAGTAATATGAATTTATTTTCTGGGTGCATAATGAAATTTGTTTGGCCTTGAAAAATATTGTCATCTGTGATTGCATCAAATTTGTCATCACACCCAAGCACTTTTTTAAAGAATAAACTTGTTTACAAATGTGTAGATTGCTAAAAAATGGCTGAAAAATTGAAAACATTTTTAAAATCTTAGTTTTAGATTCCAATCAATATAATTTCTGTTTGAACTACATCAGGGTATTTTGTTTAATGGAAATAATATATTTAATCATTTGGCTTTCAATTAAGGTAAAAAAAATTTTTCTTTTCAGAAATTCAGTTTAAAAGTTTGGTAGTAAAAATGAGTGGAGGTACCTAGAATCCATCTTTTCGTTTTCGGTATTGGTTAAAAACAGGACGGATTGGGTTTGATAGCTTTGGTTTGCAACCAGGCTACCACAGAAAGTAATGGCAACCTACTGCAGGAAAATCTTTTGCTTAGTCATATCTCAAAAAAGACATGATTGCCCAAGCATGTATCATGTATGGCATTTAACTGACTGATGAATTCACCTCCTCTTGCTCGAGTTATGGTTTAATTAGTAAGACTATTTGGTGGGTAAGGCTAACACTTGTCAGGTTCTACCAGGTTTTGTTACTACCAGCATCAGGACATTGACATAGGCTCTTGTCAAAGATGAAGAAGAGACCTGAAAGCAACAGAAATGGGGTTCTACAGAAGGATGCTGAAGATACCATGGACCAAACATGTGAGCAACAACAAAGTTTTGGAGAAAATGAAAACAAGAATCTTATACTTAACACTAGCAGGATAACCCGGCGTTGCCCGGGTGTAATGAAAGCTTTAAAACTATTCTATTGTCCTGGAGCTCAGACTCTTTGGACGTTGGCACGAAAGACTAAAAAGCAATAGTTGTTTCCAGTTAAAGAGAAACCGTTGACTGAAAGAAAAATGAATGGATGTAAGTCAAATTTTAATTTCCTGGTATTGATATCAAATAAGTTTTTTTCATCGTAAACTGTATTTTGAAGGCTAAATAAGTCCTCTGAGTAAATGGTATCATGGCTGAGACTAAGAACTACAATTATACCTACTTAGAGCCAAACCTGAAGCAAAAACTAAAATAAAAGGGCTGAAAAAAAGACATACAGGCAGATAAACACACGCGCACACAAACATCTTGCCTTTTATATATATATATATATATATATATATATATATATAAAGGCAAGAAAATCCATTATATATATATATATATATATATAATGAATTTTCTGCACTATTGTAAGAACTGCAACCTTGAAACTTTTGAATATCGTTTCTTATGACCACTCCTTCTATAACTTGATTTTTTTTGATTATCGATTTTCAATATTTATCAGGGGTACCTCGACACAAAATTTAGCTAAGAACACTTGCAGACGCTTATAGTACAACTGTGTAAATTTTCAAGAAAATCAGTTCAGCTGTTTCGGAGTCTATAGGTAATGCAAATGCTCGCACACACGCACACACGCACACACACAAAGTTCCATTTATAAATAAGTTTAGATTAGATTAGATCAGAAAGAGGCAGCTGAAATTTCTAGATGATGTAATGAGGAAGAAAGGAAGGCTTGGAGAATTTGATA
The DNA here is from genome assembly GCA_037127315.1 of Ascarosepion bandense. Lineage (NCBI taxonomy): Eukaryota > Metazoa > Mollusca > Cephalopoda > Sepiida > Sepiidae > Ascarosepion > Ascarosepion bandense. The sequence continues at coordinate 127,846 of JBBBDQ010000540.1, read as the reverse complement.
CTCATAGGACAGATTGAAGGCAAGAGGGACAGAGGAAAACAACACATAACTTTGTGAATTTGAGTAAGTTGATGGTAGGATGTGCGTTGTGGTACAGTGGATATCAGCTCAGAATGAGAAGCCGGGGAGCTGAGTTAGAATTCCAGTTGAATCCATTGTATTCACTGACGCGCAAATACCCTAAGGAAAGGTATTAATCCGCCTATTCCTTCCAGTTATGGGTTAAGTAGCAGGACAGATTGGGTTCTATAGCTTTGGCTGGCAACCAGTCTACCGCAGAAAGCAATGGCAACCTACTGCGGGATAATCTTCTGCCCAGTCAGTCATGTCTCTTTCGAGACATGATCGCCTAAGAGTGTATCACGTATGGTACTTAACTGATTGATGGTAGGACAGGGATTTAGAGAAATAACAATAATACAAAACGTTTAAATGGTTACAAGGGACAGAAAGATGTGGAGAGCTATGATCGCCCAAGTTCTGAAGAAACATGGTACATAAAAGACTTATTAATAGTGTATGGATGCATAAGACATTAATCTCCCTTTGTGTAAATTGAATTTATGGTGGTCAGTTTGTGGGGGATGAGGAAAACCCGTTTAACATGTAGCTGACTAAGACATGACAAGTCTTAAGGTGAACAGAGGAAACTACAATGTCCCACCAAAGGAACATAGAGGACAAAACAGGCTTGCCTGTTTCCCCTATGGGAAATATTATAGCTAATATCCTTTCTATTTTCCAGAAGATAAATTTCCAGTAACCAGGTTTGCTTTTTTTAATTGATATCTGATGACCAGGGATTTGGCAAAAAATCCCCCTCATGAAACCACAAGTTATTTTGATCCAAGTATATGAGAATAGTCAGTTAAGTGCCATACGTGAAACACGCTTGGGCGATCATGTCTAAAAAGAGGCATGACTAGCTAGGCAGAAGATTATCCTGCAGTAAGTTGCCATTGCTTTCTGGATGTGTGTTGTGGTGCAGTGGATATCGGCTCGGAACTGAGTTCAAATTCCAGTTGAATTTGTTGCATTCGCTTACGTGCAAATACCCTTGGGAAAGGTATTAATCCGTCTCTTCCCTCGAGTTATGGGTTGAATAGCAGGACAGATTGGGTTCTATAGCCTTGGTCGGCAACCAGTCTACCGCAGAAAGCAAATGGCAACCTACTGTGGGATAGTATTCTGCCCAGTCAGTCATGTCTCTTTCTAGACATGATCGCCCAAAGCGTGTACACGTATGGCACTTAACTGATTGATATGAGAATAAGATTTATGGATTTTATTTTTGTTGTAAATTTATTACATCCTTTGAAATTGTTTTCATTAGGAAATTATAACCATCTTTTTGGCGTCCTGAAAAATATGCGAACAAAATATTTTTGAATGAAAAAGGAAATATAACAAAACATTTCTGAATGAAAAATATAGCTATAACAAAACATTTCTGAATGAAAAATAAAGCAATAAACATTTCTGAATGAAAAATATGTTAACAAAACATTTCTGAATGAAAAATATGTTGCAATAAACATTTGAATGAAAACATGTTTTTAACAAAAACATTTCTAAATGAAAGAAACAAAATAAAACATTTGAATGAAAAAATATGTTGCTAACAAAAATACTTGAATGAAAAATAAGAAGAATAAAACATTTTCGAATGAAAAATATGTTGCTAACAAAATATTTCTGAATGAAAATATGTTGAAAAATAAAACATTTCTAATGAAAAATATTATAACAAACATTTCTGAATGAAAATATTAAGTAAATAAAACATTTCTGAAATGAAAAATATACAAATAAAACATTTTCTGAATAAAAAATATGTTGCTAACAAAACATTTCTGAATGAAAATATAAGTTGCGAAATAAAACATTTGAATGAAAAATATGTTGCTAACAAAACATTTCTAATGAAAAATATGTTGCAGGAACAAACATTGAAATGAAAAACAGTTGCGAATAAACATTTCTTGAATGAAAAATATAAAAATAAACATTTCTGAATGAAAAATATACACAAAAACATTTCTGAATGAAAAATAAGTAATGTTGATTGAATGAAAATACATAACAAAACATTTAATGAAAAATATGTTGCTAACAAAAACATTTCTGAATGAAAAATAGTTATAGCACAAACATTTCTGAATGAAAAATATGTTGCAACAAAATACTTTCAACACATATAACAAAACATTTCTAATGAAAATATGTTGCGAACAAAAATATTTCTGAATGAAAAATATGTTAAGTAAATAAAACATTTCTGAATGAAAAATATGTTAAGTAAATAAAATGATATTTCTGAATGAAAAATATTATAACAACAAAAACATTTCTAAATGAAAAATATGTTAAGTAATAACAAACATTTCTGAAATTGAAAATATGTTGCGAACAAAAACATTTCTGAATGAAAATATACAACAAAACATTTTTATATGAAAATATGTTTAACAAAACATTTCTGAATTAAAAATATGTTTAAATAAACATTTGAATGAAAAATATAAATAAGTAAATTTACAACATTTTAACAAAATATGTTGCTAACAAAAACATTTCTGAATGAAAAATATGTTAACAAAACATTTAAATTTTGAAAAATATGCTATGCAATAAAACATTGAATGAAAAATATGCTAAGTAATAAACATTTCTGAATGAAAAATATGTTGCGAACAAAACATTTCTGAATGAAAAATATGTTGCAACAAACATTTCTGAATGAAAAATATGTTTAAAACATTTGAATGAAAAATATGCTGCTAACAAAAGATTTCTGAATGAAAATATGTTGCTAACAAAACATTTCTGAATGAAAGAAATATGTTAAGCAACAAAACATTGAAAATGAAAATATGTTGGCAACAAAACATTTCTGAAATTGAAAAATATGTTGTCAAAACATTTGAATGAAAATACAAGTTAACAAAACATTTCTGAAATAGAAAATATAAAAGTAACAAAACATTTCTGAATTGAAAATATGTTGCGAACAAAATACTTGAATGAAAAATAAAGAACATTTCTGAATGAAAAATATGCTTTTAACAAAACATTTCAATGAAAATATGTTAAAAACATTTCAATGAAAAATATAAAGTAATAAAAATACTTGAATGAAAAATAAAATGTTTAACAAACATTTTGAATGAAAATATGTTGCGAACAAAATACTTGAATGAAAAATATGCTTTAAATAAAATATTTGAATGAAAAATATGTTGCGAATAAAACATTTCTGAATGAAAAATATGTTGCGAACAAAACATTGAAATGAAAAATATGTTGCTAACAAACATTTCTGAATGAAAAATATGTTATGAACAAAACATTTCTGAATGAAAATATGCGTAACAAAACATTTCTGAAAAGACAATTGAACGATATTAAAAAAAAAAATGTTATATGAGACTGACCCTTAAATGACCAAAATGGTTGATGGGTCCTTAAACTTAAGCCAAACCAAACCATCTTTGTGTGTATTTTTTGTTTCTTACAACCGGGAATGTTTTCTTTGCTATATCTTGTTAGTGTGTGTTAAAAATGTCAACCTTGACTGCCCACCATCCTGCAATTCCCAATTCATTACAAGTCTGTCAGAAATATTTATAAAATTTAATTTTGCACTGGTTGACCAGGTCAGATATGTTTATCTCTAATACTGGTTAAGTGTTTTGAAAATGGGAAAAAAACTAAACAAAACATCTTGGGTATTAGATTTTTGTTGGAATGTTTCTACATTGGCAGTTGAGGGGTGGGGGGTGATCATTCTTAACAAAATTCAAGACTGTCCCGACTAGCATGCTTCTTTTGGTTTCTTTCGTTCAGCTCTCCATCCTTCATCAGGTGTCTATCTTAGTATATATTTGGCTATTCATGCTAACCTTGGTTATACTAACAATATTTTGGCTGTTGTACACTGTGGCTTTCTTCAAACACGCCCCATAGGATACAACTATTATGTGACCATGTGCTTTTTTTTTTTACCCCGGAAGAAGGCAGAACTGTTGTGAGTATAAAAACCAAGATGGACGTGTTGGTCTAAATAACAAAGTATAAAATAAAGCGGATATTTGAAGAAGGCAAGAAATTCCAATTTCTGAAAAAATTGTGAATATCGCAACTAGGAAAATAAAGCTTTTTTTTTTTAATTTTATATAATCATATCGCCCAAGCAAGGCATTTTACTGCCACTGTGGTGCATGGGGTTACATAGGAGGAAAGTTATGAGAAAGAGTGACAGGTTATAGGTGGTGTCAGGAAGTGGGTAAGAGAAGGGTGAGAATGCTGATGAGAGTGGAGTGGACGGAGAAAGGAGCATGTGAGAGAAGATAAAGAAAGAAAAAAGAAAGAAAAAAAAGAAGAAAACTGTAGGAATTTTTTTATCATCCTATTGCCCTATACTAACTGACTATCTATCTTGGACTTTTCATATCTATCTATCTTTTTTATTTTATTATAATCATATCGCCCTAAGCAAGGTATTTTACTGCCACTGTGGTGCAGGCGGTTACATAGGAGGAAAGTTATGAGAGTGACAGGTTATAGGGGGTGTCAGGAAGTGGGTAAGAGAAGGGAGAAAATACTGATGAGAGTGGAGTGGACAGAGAAGCGAGCATATGAGAGAGGATGCAGGTTAGTGAGATAGGAGATGACTATTGACTTTGCATTTAAATTCTTGGAAATTGTAGCTGTCAGTGAAGCAAATAAACGGAAGGGAATTCCACAGGCAGGAAGTGCAAGAAAAGAAGCTGCTGGAGTAGAATTTGCATTTACATCTTATTGGTTTCACAGTAAAAGGGTGGACCTAGTTGCTAATCTAGTAGCTTGAGTAAATTCATATATAGGGGACACCAGTGAGCTAAGTTCATCGGAGCAGAAGCTATTGAAGTATTTGTAGAAGAGACACAGGGAAGCCACATTGCGATGGTGAGAAAGTGACTGTATCTGATCAATAATGGAGTTAGGAAATCCATTATTGACTAGATGTTGATCAACAAATTAAAATGTATCTCAACAAAATTAACAATAGCTCTAACAATAATGATAATATTAATAATAATGGTTTACATCAAAATAAACATAACACTATTAACTTATACTATTGCAACCAAATACATAATAATTATAAACAAGATGAAAAAACTCTCAAAAACATGATACGTAGAAATGTTAAACCAGTCGAAAGTAATAATCAAATTAAACTCATTATATATTATAAAAAGTTTAAAACAATTGACCTCATAGTCTATAATAACTCAACAGGCACTAAACTAAATTCTCTACAAAAAACCAATGTAGTGTACCAATTTACATGCCCATTCAGAGATTGCATCTCTGATACTAATCAAAAACCTAATACATATATTGGTTTTACCACAACCACGCTCTCCCGTAGACTTAGATGTCATCTTTCTGATCAGAGTACTATTAAACAACATTTCTCTGAAAAGCATAAACATGTAGGTAATATCAGACAGATTTTGGTCAACAATACGGAGATCCTTACTCATACACACAGTAAGAGGAACCTGCAGATATTGGAGGCCATGTACATCAAATCGAAACAACCAACACTCAATAAAATCAATTTTAAAACAGGAAATAACATATTACATTGCATTTGACTATATGGTTTTGTTGTCATTTCACGCTATTCCGCCGTGTGACGTCATAAAACCGCATCGCAAACTTAAGAACTGCGTTTATTATTTTTGGTAACGATTGCAGTTGCCAAGCGGAGTTTTATGTCAACACAAAATCAAATCGTCGGTGATGGTGGATGTTATAATATTTCAGTTTAAACAACCTCTCTGAAGATGGCTCATGTGAGCCGAAAGCTTAGAAGAAAATCAATAAATAATTATCCAAATGTTGGAGAATTTTTGTCTATTTTCAACTGAAATTAAAGGAAAAATATGACGTTTAGAACGGCTCATGATTAAACATAATAGACATTCATTGTCTCTTATATTTAACAGCATATGTTTAGAAAATATATATATATATAATTTATATTTTAGTGCAGAGAATGTTCTTTGCTTATAGGTCACATACTTTAGTAATGCGTCGTTCTGGTAGATCACGTACTTTAAATATCACTTATTTGTATTTTGTCAAAAATCTTGAGATATATAGCAGGAGCAGCATACCCTATCTGGTACCCGTATTCCATGCAAGGGTCAATGAGGCTTTTGTAGATAAAACAAATATTGGTCTCTTTTTATTATTTGAACAGATTTATCTTTTTTTCTTCAAATTCCACTTTAATTCAGTTGCTGTATTTTTAAAAAAAAAATTTTGATGTTTGTTTCTATTGGCTGGGGTGGGGTCTATTTAAAAATCTGCATACCTCTATACACATATGTTGTGCCTATAAAGGACTTTGATGTTTACTGTGGTGGTCTTTGGAAGCAGAATCAGCTGTGGTTTTGTTCTTTTCTAGCCTTTTCCACAATCCTTTTATTTCCTGTTAACATTTACTGATCTACCTTTGATCTTAAAACCACAGATGGCTTCATTTTGATTGGTAATCAAACAGTTTTTTGTTGAAGAACTCGCGTTGTACAATTAAAAATTGTATGATAATAGCTACCTCTACATTAAAAAAAACAAAACAAATGGCATTGCATTATGAAACAAACCCCAAACTTGATAAAAAGAAACGTTTATTTTCAAAATATTTGTTATTAAGAGAGAAAACCCAAGTATTTATTAATATTTTTTAATCCTTTCTAAGACGTTTAACACATTTTGGTTAAAGAAATCTTTTTTTTTTTCTCTTTGTGTCAGCATGGAACCAGAGTTGAGTACTGGTATTTTAGCACCTTTGTTTCTGGCAAAATAACATATTAATTTGGAAATTCTTCTGAAAATCAGATAATTGTCTGATTTTGCTGAAGCTTTCAGGACTTATTAGCAAATTAATGAATTTGTTCGTGAAATTATCTTCCATAAAATCTTTATAAAAATTTTCAAATTTAGGGTTCAACATAATTTGAAAATATAGAACTCTGGAAAATGTTGATGCTAAGAGTGGAAGATAACCAAATCCAGACCCTGGTCAACTCCACCCCTACTGGACGCATGACTCCATATAAGCTGGAGATTAGAACAATTTGGCCACATTACTGCTACTGAAATTCACATCACTCAGCCAAACCTCCTGCCATCTCTGAAGATCAGTAAATGGGAAGGGTTTAAACCACTGTATTTAACATCACATATAAATCAAAATTGTTACATTTTTAATCCAAGTTAATTCTTTCTTCCATAGATTTTTTTTTGTGTAGCTTCTTGCCTTTGACCAGCCTAGTTTACTGCATCAGTGATCTTTTCACCCTGAGATCAAAAACATGTAGCAGTGGAATGAAGGGTTGTGAAACAGGCAAACGCCACTTAGATTGAGTGGAACGTTGCTCCTCAACACAATATCAGTGATATGCCAGCTGCGTATTAACAAGTGAGGGGTTAGCCTGATGATAACCATGGTGGTCTGAAGGAATTTGTACACTAACACGGCAGGGGGTGGGGTTACATTGTTGGTTGTCGTTGTCCAGGATTGACTTAGGTGCGGGGCTACAGGTAAGGCTCAGACAAACACCATAGCCGTCTTCTCCATTGACCCACAAATGTACTGTTTTTGCACGTTATTCAGTGTTATATTAAGACTATCAGTCACTGTCAGGATTCCATGCCCATGGGGTTATAAAATCCCCCCCCCCCCCCGTTCAGGTTTTCAGAATTCTGATCAGTATGGTAGATTTTGTCATTTTTGGCTAGCCTATGCATTCTGTACCTCAGTTTCGCTGATTTAATTGCAGTACTAAGTTGGCTTGGTCCTAGGGCTAATACATATATTGGTTTTACTACAACCACGCTCGCCCGTAGACTTACATGTTACCTTTCTGATCAGAGTACAATTAAACAACATTTCTCAGAAAAACATAAACATGTAGGTAATATCAGACAGATTTTAGTCAATAATACAATAATCCTTACTCATACATACACTAAAAAGAACCTTCAGATATTGGAGGCCATCTACATTAAATCCAAACAACCCACACTTAATAAAATCACTTTTAATTCTGGCCGTAACACATTACATTGCATTTGAATACATGGTTCTGTTGTCATTTCACGCTATCCCGGTGTGACGTCATAGAACTGCATTGCAAATTTGTGAACTGCATTTGTTATTTTTAGTGACTGTTGCCTAGCGGAGTTTTATGTCAACACAAACTAAAATCGTCAGTGATGGTGGATGTTATTGTGTTACCATCTTGGTGACCTCTCTGAAGATGGCTCATGTGAGCCGAAAGCTTAGAACCAAATTAATAAAAAATTATCCAAATGTTGGAGAATTTTTGTCTTTATTTTCAACTGAAATTAAAGCCAAAATATGTTTAGAACGGCTCATGATTAAACATAATAGATATTCATTGTCTCTTATATTTAACAGTATATGTTTAGAAAATATATATTATAAATTTTCTGCACTATTGTAAGAACTGCAACCTTGAAACTTCTGAATATCGTTTCTTTTATCTTTGTCTATGAGTGTATCAAATTTGATCAAAATTGGACCACTCCTTCTATAACCCGATTTTTTTTCGATTATCGATATTTATCAGGGGTATCTTGACACAAAACCTAGCTAAGAACACTGATAGTACAACTGTAAATTTTCAAAAAAATCGGTTCAGCTGTTTCGGAGTCTATAGGTAACGGACACAGACGTGCAGACACACACACAAAGTTCCATTTATAAAATAAGTTTAGATTAGATGTGTCCTCGTAACCGTACCATTGATCAGCTCTTTTCAGATCAATGTTCCTGACAGACATATTTGATTCCGAGCTTGTATTTCCTGGCCTAAATCACATGGTAAATATTGTAGCTCTTTTCAAGTCAAGTGATGCCATCAAATTGATCTTCATTATCAGCGTTTTCCTTATTGTTGTCCATCTGCATTTGGCTTACGGCCAAATCACATTGAATACTATGTAATTCTGTGTAAACTGCGGAGCTATGGTATAACTGGACATTTGTTTGAACTAATCCAGTCATTCCTCTCTAACCACACAATGAAGGTGGTATTAAACGGACATGCCTCCCAGAACTACCATACAAACGCAGGTGTCCCCCAAGGCTCCATCTTAGGTCCTACACTCTTCCTGATATACATTAATGATCTCCCTGATTCCATAAGAGCCCAAGTAGGTATGTATGCCGATGACACCACAGTTTACTCTCGCCTCGACCAAAAATCTGGTGTAGGCAACAAAGCTAACCTTGCAGCCGAGCTTAAAAAGGACCTCTAATCCGTAGTGGACTGGGGTAAGAAATGGCCTGTAAGCTTTAATGCTTCTAAAACAAAGCTACTATCAATTAACCATCATAGATAATCACACCTACCTCCCATTAGCATGGACCAGGCTTGCCTCCCAGAGAGTAAAACACTACGCCTCCTTGGTCTCACACTTACAGCGGACCTCAAATGGAATGACTATATCGAATCCATTGCTAAATCTGCTGCTATGAAAGTCGGTTCTCTGTGTAGGGCCCGGAAGTTTTTTCCGTCTAAATCTATCCTGCACATATATAAATCTACCATCCGCCCGTGCATTGAATACTGCTGCCATATCTGGTCGGGTGCCCCTGCTATTCTCCGAGGGCTTCTTGATAAGGTTCAGAGGAGGGTCTGTAATGTGATAGATACTGACTTGGCAGACCTCCTGCAGTCTCTCTCGCACTGGTGCGACGTGGCTTCCCTGTGTCTCTTCTATAAATACTTTCACGGCTTCTGCTCCGATGAACTTAGATCCCTGGTGCCCCCTAAATACGAATTTGCACGAGATACTAGATTAGCAACTAGATCCCACCCTTTTACAGTGAAACCGATAAAATGCAACCGCAACTTCTACTCCAACAGTTTCTTTCCTCGCACTTTCCGACTGTGGAATTCTCTTCCACACGATTGCTTCCCCGACGGCTACAATCTCCAGGAGTTTAAATATAAGGTCAATAGACACCTCCTAACACACTAACCTGCTCCCATTCTATCAAGCACTCTTCCCATCTGCCCAACCCTCATCCTTGGTATCCTTACTCATCTGTCACCTTCCTCCTGACATTTCCTACATCTAACCACTCCTTCTCTCTACCTTCCCCTATGTAGCCCCATGCGCAATAGTGGCAGTGGAATGCCTTGCTTGGGGTGAGATGATTAAAAAAAAAAAAAAAATACACCGGTTCTCGCTTGATCAGCGAAGTTAAGCAACATTGAGCCTGGTCAGTACTTAGATGGGTGACCGCTTGGGAATATCAGGTGCTGTAAGCGTTTAGTGACGGATGTGCGTTGTGGTGCAGTGGATATCGGCTCGGAAAGAGAAATCCGTGAGCCAAGTTCGAATCCCAGTTGAATACCCTGCATTCACTTAAGCACTGGTACTCTTGGAAAAGGTATTAATCCGTCCCTTCCCTCCAGTTATGGGTTAAATAACAGGGTAGGACTTGGGGGCCATGCCCTTAAAAAATAAATCTCAACGAATCTTGATACTCGAAAAGAAATAATATTGCTAGACACAAAACTTATTTAAAAATATAGAAATAAATTGTTGAAAGAAAAAGGTATTACCAGCAATAAATAAAATTTAGTTGGCAATTAATGACCCGCCGAGGTTAATATGCCATAAAACAACCAACCAACCATCTGCATTTATACGTATAACGTCTGTGGCCAGTTAAAATGAATGATACTTAAATGTGCCATGAAGATTGATTACTTATTTTCTCTTATCACAGAGAACACAATTTAAAGAAAAATATTTCATAATTGCAAAGAGAAAACCTTTTTGAAGAAAGAATTATGGTGTCTGAACTAGTGTTCATCAGGTGTATATCGACCTGGACAACTGTTGTAATCTAAAAGGATTACTGAACAAGAAATAAAACTAAGGTTGGAAAATGAAACAGTAATCTTTATAACATCAACAGAATACAATACTCACCAGCTGCATGAAGTAGATAACCACTGCTAGGGGTGAACTGCTAGGCAGCAATATACTCCCCCCCACTCACAGTAGTGTCTAACATATTTATAAGGATTGGGACATGCCCATTAATGTTCATAGGTACATCTATAACAATAAACTACAGGGTGTTCTGAACTGAATCCTTTATTTAATTTATGAGTGTAGACTGTTCTTGATCTGCTGCCTGTACAACTGCTCTATCAATATATGTAAACACTTTATTACTGGTACTTCTCTTATTAATGGTCCTGGGCATGATGATAAACTGCATCTGGCAGCAAGGCCTCTGATTGGGAGGTTGTGAGGAACATGGAACCACCTCTTAATTGCTGTTGTTCCCAGGTCCACCCTGACACGGGGGTCCCAGCTGTGAGCAAATAGTTAACCCCCAAACTGGGGTCAAAACACTATGAAAGTATAAAAATAGACTTTTGTATAAAAATATACATTTTTAAAGGAAAAATATTACCAACAATACATTTTTGAAGAAAAAATTGTTACTATAACACATTTTTGAAGGAAAAAAATTCTTCTCAGCAGAACATTTTTGAATACAAAGCTGGAAGACATTTTCAGTTTTCTAAAATAAAAAAGAATAAAAACAAAAAATTTTCATTAAAACCTGATTAAATCAACCTTCTCACTATAACCGAACATTAAAAAAAAATACCTTAAAACCCCACCTTTTTGGCATTAAATAACCCACAGAGATTGATATGCCAAAACTCAAGCTCTTATTAATATAGCAAATATTACAATTTTTAACATATATGCAATTTGAAAAAGTCTTCTTTGGTCTATTCCACCAATGGACTGGTGTCGTCTGAAAGTGGCCAAACATGCCAATGTAGAAATTTTCCAATTTGTGCGATTTCATTACATAAAGTTTGTTACTTAGTTGATTAGTGTTATATTCCCAATTCATAGACGAACCCTCCAGCAATCACTGTCCCCTTGTCAGCGAGTATCAGCAATTGATTTTCTTTGTATATACATTTTTCGTTGGTGCAAGGTTAATTTAATTTTTTTTTTTTTTTCATTGTGTGTGTGTATTTGTTTCTGGGCGTGCATGTGTGTAGAATGTTGTGGTTAATTCTCCTTTTTGTTGTTGTTTTTTTTTTGCAGTTGATGCTGTCTTCTCATTGATTTGATACCTTTTCTTTTTCTTCCATTTGTAGGAATTTTGACGTCCAGTTTTCCAGACATTTGCTGTTCTTGTTAATTCTTAAGCGTCCTAGTGTTCTCTTTAGTTTGGAAAATTGTATTTCATTTAAGTAAATAATTTCGAGAAACTTTTTTATTAATATTTAAATAAGGTACTTATTTATATTCATCTTCACTTGGACTATGTTTTGTTTTTCATATTTGATTTGGTTGTACATTAAGTATTAGGGTATCAATTTTAGTAGATTAGGTTTAAAATATAGTTTTATGGTATGCTATATTTATTGTTTAAAATGCTTAATATCAGGATAGAGGGGATGTAAATTTAAAATATTGAAGTCAATGTCCAGGGGTAACAGTATGTTTCATGATTGCATTTAAGTGTGACACACTGTTGCCTCTGAGCATTGACTTCAATGTCCACTTTTAAATTCACATACTTGTGCAGATGGCATGTACCAGATGCAAGAGTGCCGCAGGTAATGAGCATTGACTTCATGCTCATGAAGTACTGACTGAGATGGTCACCCTAGAGGACACTGAAGTTGAAGCATTTCCTGGGTATGATGATAAACTACATCTGGCAGCAAGATTGGGAAATTAGAGATTTTTGAGGAATGTGAAACCAAGTCTTAATTGCTGTTGTTTCTACCCTGACCCGGGGTGGTAGCACTTGTTAGGTTCCCAGCTATAGGCAAATGGTTACCCTCTCCCTGGAAAGAGAGATATCAGTTGTTAGGCTTGAGAAACTTATTTTCCTGAAAAATTATTTGAAGACAATTTTTTTAAAAATTTAAGTTGGAAATAATACTGACTACTTGATCAATGAATGCCAGATATTTCCTTATGAGGAAATGGCTAATATTACGACAACTATTTGATCTAAAACCTTCTTTTATAAGATTGGGTAGTGTACTTATTAATGCGTTGTGGCGCAGTGAATATCGGCTTGGAACGAGAAATTGGGAAGCCAAGTTCGAATTCCAGTTTAATTGCTTTCACTTACACGCAAATACCCTTGGGAAAGGTATTAATCTCTCTCTTCCCCCCAGTTATGGGTTAAATAACATACAGATTTGGTTCTATAGCCTTGGCTGGCAACCAGTCTACCACAGAAAGTAATGGCAACCTACTGTGGGATAATCTTCTGTCCAGTCAGTAGTGTCTCTTTCGAGACATGATCGCCCAAGCGTGTATTGTACTTAACTGACTGACTTATCAATCATTCCTTGTAATTTTGAAGTTAAGTAAACTTCATTTGGATGTCAGTACATGATTCTACTTGATTAAAAAGCTGTTTTATAGGATTGAAGATTTGACTTATCAATTACATGTTATAACTTGTATGTGAGAAAAACATTCACACGCATCCAGTAATTTATACTGTGGTTTAGTTGGATTAAAATCCCTTAGAAACCTGTCATCTAAACGCCCTTTTTCTTTCTCTGTTGCTCTGACAACTAGAAATTTTTATCTAAGCTTAAGAATAATGTTTATTGACCCATTGAATTGTTCCTCTCTATAAAATCTCAGTAACATTGTTATTTTCAGTCAGACAGATACAAAAGGTGACTTTTCATGGATCAATGCTTTCTTATCACCTTTTGACTTCACAAATAACATTGCAGATTCTTTTCTGAATTTTATCAAGAGACCCTAAAGATCTAGCAGAAGCACCAGGCCAGATGTGACAGCAGTATTCAAAACAAGGATGAATGGTAGACTTATAATTGTGTAAAATAGATTCTGGGGAGACAAATTGGTTAGCACAACACAATAAATCAATTTTCTTAATCAAAGACCTAGCAATTGGTTCAATATAATCTTTCTACTTTGTCAGAAAAAAATGTTAGTTCAAGAAGATGCAATGAATCACTCTCTCCTGGAGGTTGGCATCAGCCATGTTGACAGAAGGTAAAAAGAGGTTCTCTCAGACAAATGTTTCTCTCACATAGAAATAAAGCGTAACTTTTCATGCATTAACCCTTTTATCTTATGAATTGAAACCTTATTTACCTTTCGACCTCAAAGACCATTTGACATATTTACCTTTTGACCACAAATACCATTACATGGTGTAATGGTTAGCAAGCTTCACTTGTGACAATTAAAACTGATTAATGAGCTTGATCCTTACTGGGCGCCTTGTACTTTCTGCCTGGTGCCACATAAAAACTATGCTTAAAAAATCACCATGTTTACTTTTTGACCTCGGTACTAAAGATAGCTATATCACGTTCTTGCACGATTGTCAAAGTAAAGCAATGTCAGTACCTAGGTGGGTTACTGCTTGAGAATACTGTATGTTTGGCTGTGTGGGTGGTGTAATAGAATTGGAAATCTAACAGATGAAACACATTGCACAAAAACTTTCTCGCTGCTTTGTCATACATACCCCCACACCCACCAAAACAATGTTCTTGATATATAGTTCTCATACAGTATTTACATCATTCGGACTAGTGTCCTCATTTTTTGTTGCCGTTGGTACGACGTTTCAGCTGTTGTAAGCTCTGGCCTTCTTCATGTACTAGGAATTTTAAACCAAACCCTTTATTACAATCACTGGGGTATATAATCTTCATTCTTTGCGTAGTAGTGCCTCTTTTGATAGTTATGAGTTATCTCCCTCTAATCCTGTAAATTACTTGTTCATCACTGCTATAGCCTGGTATTGAACTCACAACTCTTTGGGTCAGATCACAGGAACTAACCAACGTCATATCCACTGGGCCATGTGTCCTTAAGGAACAACCAGATTTTTTGGGACTTATAAACCTAATGTTCTGTAACCCTTTTTTACCAGTGTTCATATTGCAAAGCAAAAGTCATAAGTGGCAACCCAGAGTCATACGAACAGGAAATGGTCAGTACCCTACAACAAAACAATTATCCAGGGTACATGACAACAACTCCTACATACCTGGAAGGGAGAGTGAATGAGGATAACAACTCTCAGAAAACAGCCTCCGTCTGTCTGCCCTATGTGAAGGGGTTATCAGAGAAAATGCAAAGCATCTGTGGTCCATATAAAATCAGGGTTCTAAAGAGTTCAGTTCAAAATTCCTAGCATACAACAGTTGAAACGTTGTACAAATGGCAATAGGACATATTCAGACAACAGTCCGAATAATGTAAATACGACCTCACCTCAGAAATATAGACAAATATAGTTTTCATATATATAAAATTATTATATTAGAAAAAAAAAAAATCTATTTTTTTTTTTTTTTTTTTTTTTTTTTTCACCAGACTTTGATGTGTCAGTAAATACATTATCATTTGAATGATTGAAATTTATTTGTTGGCTAGAGTTTAACAGCATATCAACTTCTGTGGATTATTCAATGCCAAAAAGGTGGGGTTTTAATTTTTTTTAACGTTCGGTTATAGTGAGAAGATTGATTTAGTCAGATTTCGATGAGTATTTAAAAAAAAATTTTTTTTTTTATTTTAGAAAACTGAAGATGTTTTCTAGTTTTGTATTAAGAAATAATTTTTTTTTTCCTTTATATATTTATTGTTGGTAATATTTTCCCTTCAAAAATGTGTCTTTCTATAAAAGGGGTTAACTATTTGCTCATAGTTGGGATCCTAACAGGTGCTACCGCTCCAGGTCAGAATGGACCTGGGAACAATAGCAATTAAGAGGTGGGTCCATACTCATCACAACCTTCCAATCAGAGGTCTTGCTGTAAGATGTAGTTTACCATCATACCCAAGACCATTGTTGACTAAAGTCCCGCCTATGATATCACAATTTACATAAACAGTGAATTTATGAAATGTTGCAGAACTTGAGATCTTATATATTTTAGAATTCCTCTTTATCATTCAGTTTGACTAGATACGAAGTTTAGTCACATATCTGGCAAGTTAAGAGTGATTACTTGCAAGACGAGATTGCTGATCACTTCTTACGTAGAAACAACTAAAGCAGAGACTGACTTTTGTAATTGGATTTATTTTAGTAACTTCAAAGTCCACAAGCCTATAAGATTAGCATGCCTTTTTTTTGTTTCTCTTTGATTTGAACTTTTTGTGAATTGTGTGTATGGGAGGAGGAGAGGGAGGAGGAACTTCAGTAAATAAAACTTTTTAAAATGATCCAGATTTTTGCTTAATACTTTGTTTGGTATGTGTTGCCTAATTTTCATTTTTTTTTCTCTTACTTTAAATGGGGTGCTGAAAAGTTCCTCATCAAGAAAGAATTAAAAAAAAAAAATTGATCTCTGATTTTGTGTTTGGTTGGGTTTTGAGAAGTTAAGCTAAGAGCTTTTCAGCATCTTTGTATAATTCATATTTTTTTTTTTTTTTAGTCCCTCTATGATCAATGATACTAAAACTGAGTCTTCCTCTCCCAAGAATATTTTTTTGTCATTTTAGGTCACTTTATGAATGTTCTTGGTGACATGGGTGGCGATTAAAACCAGTTTTGCCACCTCACTTATCTGGTGAGAAGATAGTTAGAAGATCAGCTAGATTGAAAATAAGACCAACCAAAGCACAGATGAACTGACTTGTAAGGTCAACAGTCACTTAGCACACTGAGGGTAGACTGGACTCCATGGTTAAGGATGCAGTCCGTGTGGATCTGACATAACATGGCATTGCTGGGTGGAGAGTTGCCTTGCTTCCAACCTTGATAGAATCTTCATGCCCATAAGCAAGACCAACTTTCAAG
This sequence comes from Ascarosepion bandense, assembly GCA_037127315.1. Taxonomy (NCBI): domain Eukaryota; kingdom Metazoa; phylum Mollusca; class Cephalopoda; order Sepiida; family Sepiidae; genus Ascarosepion; species Ascarosepion bandense. The sequence continues at coordinate 110,940 of JBBBDQ010000540.1, read as the reverse complement.
TTGGAGGGTATTGGTTTGACCCAGAGAGGGAAGGGACTTGCTAGGTCTAGCAGCTTAAGATATGCTATCTATGAATAACTACTTCCCTGGCCTTTGACCCAGATATATGGAGGAAACTGGTTGGATTAGCAGCTACCTACAGCCAAATCTTGTCATTGGAATGATGATGAGTTATTCCAAAACAGAAAATTTTATCTGATGGTGCTGGTTGGGGGTGTCATTTGAGAATGTTAAATTAAATTCTTTGTGTCCATCAAATTAGCTAAAACATATTTTCGTTGTATAAACTAGACATCGAGCTTTAAATTTGCTTACCTGTAATCTGTTACGACCTTGTTTTTTGTTTTTCTCCATAACATTTTTATTTTGACTCTGATCAGCAGAGAAACAAAAAACAAATTGTGTGTTTACATTTGTAGTTGGAGCAATTGTCACTATGGACTCTCTGTCAAGCCCCCCTCCCCTAAACATACTTCAGTGTTCCATTCGTGTTTATTACAAATTTCACTTGGCAGATATTTAAATTAATGTCTTGTAAATGTCCAAAATTTCAAAGAAGGAATCTCCACCTCCAGATTCTTTCAGATTTTATTTTCTCACCACTCAGTCGGTTAAGTGCCATATGTGTTTGTACAATTATATCTGTTTTGATTCATGAATGACTTGATAGGATTTTATTTTCTTTTTTGCAGTAGGTTGCCATTTTTTTTCTGCTGTAGACTGGTTGCCATTCAAGGCAGCAGGACACAGTCTGTCCTGCTATTTAATCCATAGCTGAGTGGAGATGGTTTGATAACTTTCCCAAAAGTATTTGTGTGAATATCGTTAACTCGGCTACACAATCCGAGCCAGAAATCTATTACACATCAAAGTACATACAGTTTCAAATTCATGCTCTCTTACTGAAGCCAAAGCCCCTAAAAAAGCTTAAGACCTCACCTGTAAGGTGGGTTTTAAGCTAGTATATATTAATGTGTATTTGAAGGTTGTTTGGAATATGTTCTTAAATGGAAGTTTTCACTGTTACTGTTGTTAACCTTAGACACACTCCTGTGGAGCTTATGACCACAGCCTCACTACACTACACTACACTGTGTTACCACTGTGGTTTCTATAGCAAGTAGGTATTAACAAGGTGGACTTACTGGCTCCACTTTAAACTGGTTTTAAATAGAAAATTTTCCTTCTCTTGAATTGGTTGCCAACTTCAGGTTGAGAGCACAGTCTACCCTGCTATTAATCTCTAGCTGGATAAGAAATGGATTCATGCCTTTTCAATGGGGGCACTTAGACATAGTATAATGGTTAGCAAACTTGTCTTGCTAGATTATGATTGAATAGTGAGTTTGATCCTCACTGGGTGCACCCTTCTTTTGGCCTTGTGCCACATCTAAGGTAGGCTTAGAAAATCACCATCAGTCATTTTTGTTTTTATTTGAAAGCAAATATAACAATCATATCCATAATTTTAATTTCACGTGCCAGTTACGCTTACTGTGTTACTAACTGCAAATGCATTCGCGTATTAATACGCCAAGTTTTTTAAATGTCATGAGTTTTGCAATTGTGCTTAATATTCAAGTAATATTACAAATTATGAATTTTTTAAAGTCACATTCTTACAATAAAATAAATAGTTTTTTTTGATATACAAAATAATAAAATAAAAATTAAGTCACTTTTTGTGTATGTTTTTTTGCATCATTCTTGTTTTCTTTTGGGAGTGGTCAAATAGTTTCTGATTGACCTAAATAAAAGTTTCTCTTCCTCTCGACTGCTTGCTGGGTCAATGAAAGCACTTGTTTTGACTGCAGTCTAAAGTTGCAGTGATTATATGCATTTTTCAAAGGGGTGCAGGTTGCAGAGATCTGATGAATTGTTGGCAATCTGCAAGAGCTGCTTTATAAACATTTATATTCACGTGCAAGGCTTTTTAACTGTAAATTAGTTTCTTGTTATCTACCCCCCCCTCCTGTATTTTGGGGAGGGAGCAGGGAGGTGTAGGCAGAAGGATTTAAAACACATTTAAATTTATCTCATTTTGCCAATTTTTTTTTTTTTAATCATTTCATCCCAATCAAGGCAATAAAGTCACTAAGGTGCAAGCAGTTACTGAGTGTTAGAGAATATAAGAAAGCAAAACTATCAAGGAGGGAGGACATTAACAGTACAAGAATTGAGAAGACAGCAGATAACGATTGACATTGCATTTAATTTCTAAAAATTTCTCAAAATCAAAATTGAGCGAGAAGCAAGAACCCAAGAGAGTTTCACAAGTGAGAAGGACAAGAGAAGAAACTGCAAAAACTTATTATATCTAACCATTTCAACTGTAAAATGATGAGACCTTACTGCCAATCTAGTACTGCACTTAAATTCACAAAGTCTAGGTACCATAGAAGAAAGACCAATTATCATGAAAGTACTTATAGAAAAGACACAAGGAAGCTATGTTGGAGCAGGAGGAAACTGACTGAAGGTGAAATGCCAGGTCAAGATCAATAACATTGTGGATTCTTCTTTAAATTTTATCTAGAATCTCTAAATATATAGCATGAGCACCAGACCAGATGTGGTAGCAATATCCAAAGCAATGACAAATGGTAGGCTTATAAATATGTAAGATAGATTCTGGCAAGAAAAATTATTAAGCACCGCATAGTGAACCAACTTTCTTATCTGAAGACCGAGCAGTTGATTCAATATAATCTTTCCACTTTGTCAGCAGAAAATGTTCGTTCAATAAGAGGCAATGAATCACTCCCCTGGAGGTGATTATCGGTCATTCTGATGGAAGGTAAAAAGGGGCTTCTCCCCAGACAAATGTTTCTCTCACACAGAAACAAAGTCTGACTTTCCGTGGATTAAACCATCATCTTATGAATTGAAGCCATATTTACCTTTGACGTCAAAGACCACTTGACATGGTGTAATGTTTAGTGAGCTTGTCTCATGGGAACAATTACAACTGATTAATAAATTTGATCCTCACTAGGCACCTTCGTACTTTTGGCCTTGTGGCACATCTAAGCTATGTTTATGAAATCACCATATTTACCTTTTGATCCCAATACTAAAGATGGCTTATATCTATATCATATTGAAACATCAGTTGTTGTACAATCATCAAAGTTAAGGAACGTTGGTGCTGGTCAGTACATAGATGGGCAATACTGGTGTGTGGTAAGCTTGGATGTGCTGGTTGTGTAGTGGATGATGACTCCGAATTTGAAATCTGAGTTTGGTTCTTTTATATTCACTTGCGCACAAATGCCCTTGGGAAAAGTAGAAATCCACTTTTATGAGTTATCAGTAAAACTTGTATCAGTAAACCATCATCATCTTTCCCCCAAAATTCTGACAATCTAAAAATATTTTTCTGGCTTTAAACAAGAAAAAGGTTGATAAACTCTAAAAAAAACAAATCCATCAGTCAATCTCTTTCTCTTATTTAAAACTTGTTTTTTCATCATTTCTGATGTGATTATCAATATGTTGACAGATTGCACTAAGTTTTTGTGAGTTACATGTTAACATACAGGAGAGTGTGGTAGTTGTGTGACCAATATTAGAAATTGTAGTTGATTTTTCTTTTTCCCCCTAATAAAGATGGGGGAAAAGAGGGACTATGTGCTAATTACTAGGACTTAAATTAGTAAAATCATTATTATCCACCCAAATCATTGAAATCTAAAAATATTTTCTGGTTTTAAATAACTTGCAAAATGTTTATAAGCTGTAAATATCGAATCAATAATAGACATGATTGCACGTCTTGGTCCGCTCATCTATTTACATCACTATTTTAAATTTTTGACAAAATTAAGAGACAGAGGAAAGCAACGGATAACATATTTGAAGGACCTAATCAGGTGGATGACGGAACGAGGATTACATGGTGTAACAGGAGAAGGCATGCTCAGAGCCACCAGGGATAGGGAAATGTGGAAGGCCACGATTGCCTATGTCCTTAAGGGACAAGGCATATAGAAGAAGAAACAAAAGCTGATGATTATAATTTTTTTTTTTTTCTAGTAATTGATATTCGTGGTGGTGGTGGGGGGGGGGGGCAAATCCTAGAAATCCATTCAAGTGGCGCAAGAGGGTTTGTGATGCTCAAGTGGCTCTACTTAAAAAACCATGTGTCACAGTGAACTAAAGATATGGACTGAAAATTTCTGCTCGTGTTTCTACATGTCTTTTAGGTCAGTGTGGGCCATCTTTTTTTTTTTCTTTTTTTCTTGAATTTAAATATCAAGAGTTCTTTTTTTCTTTTTCTTTTTTTTTTTTATGTGTGTTTTAACACCACGTCATCTCCTTATGGGTCATTTAATGATGAAATTTAATTTTCTTGGGAGCATTGTATCCAACAGCAAAGGCCTCTGATTGGGAGGTTGAAAGGAGTGTGGAACCACCTCTTCATTGTAGTTCTTTCCTGGTCCACCCTGACCTGGAATGGTAGTAACTAGTGGAGTTCCAGTTATGGTAGAATAGTTAACTCTCAAACTTGGGTCAAAACACTATGTAAGTATAGAAATGGACTTTTATATTGGAAATTCCAGTAATACTTTTTGAAGGAGAAAATATTAGCAGCAATGTAATTTTTAAAATGAAATGCATACAAGCAATCTGACTCTCGACAAAACCCTTTTTACAACAATATATCAATGAAACCTGATCTACAAACTGATTTCATAAAAAGAATCCATATTCTATTCATACAAATCTATTGTAAAAATCTTGTCGACATTAAATGACCCATTGAGGCGTTGATACGCCATAAAACAAACTAAACTTGGGAGCATTATTAATTTCTTTTGCATAAATGTATTGCTGGTATTTTTGCTATAAAATAGTTGTATTTTCATAGTCTTTTGACCTCAGTTTAGTGGTGGGGAGGGTAACTATTTGTCCATAGCTGGGACCCTAACAAGTGCTACCACTCGAGGTCAGGGTGGACCTGGGAACAACAGCAATTAAGAGGTGGTTCCATGCTCGTCAAAACCCCCTGATCAGAGGCCTCGATGCAAGATGTAGTTTGTCATACCTAGGACAAAAATACTATGTGCTCTCAGGATATCGTCAGTAATAGTTCATCACAGCTTTCTTTGTGATAGTGTTGGGAATTGCTTGGGAAGATAGTCTTTTCTTGTTGCCTTTGCCATTGTCTTGAACAATTCGAGTAAATGCTATTCAAAGCTAAAAAAACCCAGTCTATCCTGTTATTTATTGCTGGTGGTTGGAGGAACAGTTAGTTTCATGCCTTTCCCATAAAACTAATTGCAAATTGAATGCAACTGATTAGGCTGGAATTCAAAATAGATTAGCTGATTTCATTTTTTTTTATTATGTCATAACCATTATGCTATTTAAATATCCCTAAGATGTATTATTACTATATGTTAAGCAATGTTTAGGCTAGTCAATACCTAGATGAGTGACTGCTTTGGATACATGGCACTATAAGCTCGGATGTATATCTGATGTAATGGATAATGGCTCAGAAATATTAATCAGAGCTGAATTTCATCCAATTAAAGCCAGGTTTGCTATATTTACTTGACACAAATACCCAAGATATAAATTCACCTCTTCTCCAAGCTTTAGGATAGTATCCCTAAATTATTATTAGCTTTAAAAAATAATTTTTACAATCTAAAAATATCTTCTAGCTTTAAATAACCTGCAAGTGGTTGATAAGCCATAGAAATGAATCCATCAATCTGTAGAATTGGTAGATAGCAACAGTCTGTTGTCAAAGTTCAATCTGCCTGACTAACCCAGGTAGGTGGTTTATATATCCTCTGAGGAGATTCCACTCTGCCATCAAGGCAAATCTATTCTGTAGGTTCTGATTGGCTGATGATTCCTGTGTGAATATTGTGCTCAATAAATATCCAGCACATTATCCACCCAATGAATACAAGAGAGGGACATATACTTACCTGGCACATTTTTGTGTCGGGTAAGGACCTAAAAATCATCTCAGTTGCATCTCTGTCCTCAAAGACAAAGTGCGGCTTAGTTGTAGCTCTGTCTGCAAAGGCAGAGGTGCATCTGAGAAAAATCACACTGAGTATATGCCCGATCTTGGGGAACAGTGTCCCATAGCCACCACATTGCACCAGAGGGGTGAACCAGGTGCTCATCATTGGGCCAGTTCAACCAGTGGTTGAGGAGACTGGGGAATTTTTGTTCCTTCTCCTGTCCGTAAATAGTCAGGCTCTTCACGTTAAAAAAGACCTTGTGTCACATCTTGCTCCAGTGGGGGAGTAGGGTAAATATATACGAGAGAGGGATATGTATTGTGTTACAACCCTGTCTATTTTTGTCTGCCAACTGGACGCTAGTTGGAAACATCCTTGCAAAGGTGAGTCTCACGCTCTTAATTGTTCACAATCCAAGGTGTATTAAACTTCCCCAATGACAAATCAACAGGAAATTACTGTTTTCTTTTCCCAAGAAATCATTGCAAATCACCTGCGATAAGGAAACGCGATTTGTGGAGAGTCATCACATCTTACATCCTTAAGAGACACAACATTTAAACAAGAGAGATGCATGTATATATTTTATTTATTAAGCATATGATAACTACAAGATACAGTGGGAGTCACTAATGTAAAGAAGCTGTTGACCCCCCCCCCCCAAAAAAAAAAAGGAAAAAAAAACTGATTAGTTTGATTTTTAGAAATTGGTTGGTCCTAGAAATCTTTTACTGCACATCTCATAAGTTATTTTGGTTTTTTGATTACACAGAGGAACATGTATTTTATTGAATGATATCTGACCCTTGATTGTAGGTGATTTGGGTGTGCTGAATGCAAATTTCAGCTCGGTCTGGCTCTATCAGGTTCTTATTCTTGTCAAGAGCTTTTGTAACACTAAGTCATGTGTTAAAAATTATTTTCAATTTTCATGAATACAATCAGGTCAGACAACATTAAAATTACATTCTAGCAATAGAAATGACTTAAAATGAAAAGCAAAGATATGAAGCTTTCACTGCTGCAAGTTTTTTTTACAAAATCATTTATATTTACTCGTTGATGTGGAAGTGTAAAATTTCCACATTTAAACAAAAGGAATCGGATTGTTTTTTTGTATTTGAACTTCCTAAAGCTTGATGACATATTACTTTGTCATTCCGTCAATTTGTAAATTTATTTAAAGCCCTTTAATCATAAGAAAATTTTGGGATATGAACACAAAAATTGTTTTAAATAGGAACTTGTAAAATAAGTATTTATAATCTATGAGAAGTAAACTTGAATCATGGATGTGTAGTTATAATATAAATTGTCTTTTTTAAATCAACTTTTAAATCACTATGACAAAGTTACTCACTAAATCATATACCAATTCAAAATTGTTAATACACAAACTTGACTGATTGAATTGGTTGATTAAATCCGGAAATGAGTCACTTTTAACATTTCAGCTGTTCCTCTAGAATATTCTGCGGAAAACAGAAACTCTTCAGAAAATTCTAGAATTTTATAATATTTTTAATTTAATTTACATTTATTTAAAACTAGCAGTATAGCCCGGCGTTGCTCGGGTGTAATGAAAGCTTTAAAACTAATCCATGGTCCTGGAGTTCAGACTCTTTGGACGTTGGAATGAAAGACTAAAAAGCAATAGTTGTTTCCAGTTAAAACGAAACTGTAGACTGAAAGAAAAATGAATGGATGTAAGTCAAATTTTGATTTCCTGGTATCGATATCAAATAAGTTTTTTTCGTCGTAAAATGAATTTTGAAGGCTAAATAAGTCCTCTGAGTAAATGGTATCATGGCTGAGACTAAGAACTACAATTATACTTACTTAGAGCCAAACCCGAAGCAAAATCTAAAATAAAAGGGCTGAAAAAATACATACAGGCAGATAAACAGACACACACACAAACATCTTGCCTTTTATATATATATATATATATATATATATATAATGGATTTTCTGCACTATTGTAAGAACTGCAACCTTGAAACTTCTGAATATTGTTTCTTATGTCTTTGTCTATGAGTGTATAAAATTTGATTAAAATTGCACCCCTTCTTCTATAACCCAATTTTTTCGTTTATCAATATTTAACGGGGGTACCTTGAGACAAAACCTAGCTAAGAACACTCAGACGCTTATAGTATAACTGTGTAAATTTTCAAGAAAATTGGTTCAGCCATTTCGGAGTCTATAGGTAATGGACACACATACACAAATTTCCATTCATAAATAAGTTTAGATTTTGATAGATGAGTTAAAAATGACAAGATTAAAAAATATTTCTGGAGTGTTAAATATAAAAGTATACATAATACAACAATGTCATAGCAATAGGTACAAATATCTAGATAAAAACTGCAGTTGCATAATATTTAACTGCAAAAAGACTTAGCAAGTATTGAGAAAAAAAACCCTTTTTATGAACATGACAAAAGAGGTGAGCAAACTCAGGACCCGATAGAGGAAAACAGTAAAAATTTACCCTCAGCACCACCCAAATTACATAGAACTGTTAAATGTAATTTAATAGATAAAAACTTGAAATTTGTTATCAGCTGATTGCTGTTATCCTAAAAAAATGAGACTCCTTGTCCTTTATACTCAGGCTCAGGGAAAGACATGTGAAATTCTTTGGACATATAATGAAAAAGATCTTGGAAAACTCATGGGTCATTGTAGGAATCTTGTAGAACAACCAGCCAGTAATCAACTTGAATAGAAGTTGAGTCCAACTTTCAAAAAACCACCAGGGCAAATTGGTAGGTGGTTTAAATAATAACCTGGGAGATTCCATTCTGTTACAGACAGGTCTATTCTGTAAGCAGTGATTGGCTGATAATTTCAGTGTGTACATCGAGCTCCATAAATATTGAGCACAATATCCACCATTTGTCTTTGGGCCACATAGGGACATGTATTCAGTTACAACCCTGTTTATTTTTGTCTGCCAACTGGACACTAGTTGGACACATCAGGAAGGTGAGTCTCACAATCTTGAATGTTCACCTTCCTACAGGGAGACAAAAGAAGACCACCATGTTGAAAGGTAAGTTATTTGACTTCTACAGGTCATAATGACAGTAAGAGATAGAGAAAGGCAGCTGGGGGACCTTAGTAAAATGAGAAAATCTATTACAAGCTACAAGAGAGAGAAAGTTGTGGAGAGCCATGATTGTCTATGTCCTGAAAGGATACACTGTATAAACAGTTATTGTCCTCTTTGTATTTTCAGTTCCTTTTTTTTTTTTTTTTTTTAACTAAGATTCTTCCCTATTCTTCTGCATGACATGTCCCTTCAGGACATTGATGATCATGGCTCTCCACAATATCCTGTCCTTTGTAGTTCTTAATATCTTTTGTCTTTCCCAAACCATCTATTTGTTTAAGCTTGCTGGGCAGCTTGTGTACTGCTTTCCTCTGGCCTTCTTACCTTACATTTAACCTGTGTGTATTGAGTTTTCCAAGCCCTCTTTCCTCATTATGGGCCTCAGAAATCTCAACCATCTCTACCTGATGTTAAGCAAGTGTCCTTTTTGTTGCCATTGTCTCTAGAACTTCATTGCGCACATGTTCAGTCCATGGTATTCTTGGCATGCTTCTGTAGTACTACATATCTGTTGCTTAAAGTCTTTTGCTGGTGCTAAGTCAAAATGTCCAAAGGCAAAACGGGCCAAAGATAAAGTGTCAAGGACAAAAAAGTCTATAGGCTACTTGGTGTTGCTAATATGTCAAACTTAAGTTTATTTACAGTAAGCATTTTTTGAGAGGGGAGAAACAAATTTAATTGGATGTTGATAAGATGTTTATGGCCCCAAATCATTTATTGTTGGGGAATGAAGCTGCTGATTTTATTATTAATAGAAACCATTCTGTGGGTGCGGGTGGGACCACAAAACAAAGTGAGAAATTTTTCTTCAATCATTCTTTAAATTTTATTTTTAAAAATAGTATATAAAATGAGATTTATAGTAGCCATATAAATTTTTTGAGACTCATTCATGCAATTGAAAATTCCTTAAATGTTACAAATCAAAATATGAGTATTTTTTATCCAAAATATACAGAAGAAAAATTTTTTATCACATTTTTGTACATTTTCATGTTTTAGAATTTTCACTGTGCATGTATTGAAAATAATAAATTTATAACATTGACAAATTACTTTTAATTATATTTAAATTAAAAAAAAACAAAAGAAACAGAGTTTCATCAATGATTTAAATTCTTTGCCACAAACTAAACAATAAAAGTATCAATTGGCAGTGGAGGATAATTCTTGCATCTACAAATTAAGTCAACAGTTAAATAAAAGGGACAAGACAAACATTTAATATAAATAAAACAAATGAATGCATCCCACTTTATTTTGAGATTTTCAATTCAGAATCATTAGGAAACATTATTAGATGATATCTTGGAAAAAAAAAACACTCACTAATCAGACGGATATTTCACACATTGAGAACAAATATTAGCAAAGTTCAGATGATACTGATATAATTTTACCTTAATTGTGCATGCATTGAAATACTAGAAATATAAATATAGTTACTAAAGAGAAGTTGAAAATAAAAAATCCAAACAATAAGATAGAACAGTTAAAATAATGAGAATAAATGATTTGGGGCCATAAACATCTTATTAATATCCAATTAAATTTGTTTCTCTTCTCTCAAAAAATGCTTACTGTAAATAAACTTAAGTTTGACATATTAGCGACACCGAGTAGCCTATAGACTGTTTTGTCTTTGGCCCTTTTTGCTTTTGGACATTTTGACTTGTAACTCTTTTCCTTCATCTGTGAGATTGTCTAGCATTCACTGTCATAGAGGAGAACTGATACAGTTCAGTACTGTTAATAGAAATATTACTAATTTCTCTCTCTCTCCTTCATATTCTTTCATTGTAACGAGAAGCATTTTAATTCTAAAAATACCTAAAGGTTATTGGAATTATCATCTGCCAATTTATAAAAGTTGTAGATTCTAACAAATTCCTTAAATATATCATCTATTTTAAAATTCAAAGCATCTAATCAATTCTAATTGATTAAATTCAATCAACAAACATTACTGGCAACACATGCAACACACTCTCACGTAGGTTAACTTGTCATTTGTTAAAATTTAATTCAGTTCATGCACATATAGATGAACATATGGCATATAGACAAAATCATTTTAACATTAGACAAATTTTAGTTGACAACAACAATTTTACACAAGACATGGTGCAAAGAAGACTCCAAATTCTGGGAGATTTTGTAATAAAAGAGAATCAAACAACATTGAATAACCACACACACACTCTTACTCACACACACACACACACACACACACACTCTTACTCACTCACACACACACACACTCTTACTCACGCACGCACACACACTCTTACTCATGCACACACACACACTTACGCACGCACACACACTCTTACACACGCACGCACACATACACTCACGCACACATACACGCACGCACACACACACTCTGACTCAAGCACACACACACACACTCTCTCTCTTTCACAGACACTCTCTTACACACAAATGTGTCACACTCTCACTAGTGCACGCATGCACACTCTCTTTCCCTCTCTCTCTCTCACACACAAATAAATATGTCAGTTGGAAATTTAATTTCATTACTCTCTGGAACTTTTTGTGACATTGTCTATTTACATTTGTTTACATCATGATAACCTTTCAAAGCAGAGATGATTGTTCATGAAAAATCAGAAAATTGTGTATATAAGGCTTGATTTAGCTTTGTTTAAACTGTGAAATCATTCATGGTTGAACGATTAAGATGCATCAGACCAATTCATAGCTTTGTCTATGTTGTTATGGATTGCAGGTTTGAATCTGAATGGTGCACATTTTCCTAACAAAATTTCTCAAATATTCAGGCCAGTAAAGTTTTTATATTAATTAAAAACAGAACATCTACTCAAATACGGGTATTGATTTAAAAAAAATTGTTCACACACACACACACAATCCGCAGACAGGCCTGTTTCGCAGTGTCGCAGCTCATTAGTATGGTTAGACACCCGATTGATTTTAGCCAGGATTGAAACCTAACCAAATTGTCATCAGTCAGTGATTCTACCTCTGAGCTATGGGTGCTCAGCAAACTTTTAGCATGTGATATACCATGTAAGCATCTACCAGTAGCTAAGTGTTCTAATTCATTGCTGAATGAATGATATATATATATATATATATATATATATATATATATATGGATTTTTTTATTAATCTAAAATATTTTTATGACTTTACACATTTTTTTATTTTTAGTAGGTGATCCGTTTATTTATTAAATAAAAAGTGCTAATTTTCATTTTAATATAATTTCTTGAAGATTTAAGCCTGTAGACTAAAATAAATAAATATAGTATTTAAGAAATAAATGGAGCGTCTACTCAAATATGAGTATCCACTAAACATAATGTTTAAAGTTATATAAGATCATGTAGTTAGGCAGCAATCCCTCTTTTATGCAAGTTTTGTTCAAAATATCAGACAAGGTGCTGTGGTTAAGTTTTTCTTTTATATAATTTTTCATGTGATCATATAATTTTTTTTCTTTTCAGTCCATAAATTATATAAAAATTTACATATCCTTTAAAGAGTTGTGTTCTCAATCAATCCAAATTATACTGCTACATGTTTAACAAGAAGCCTCGTGTTACATCTCGGTGACCATAGCTCTGTTGGGTCTCATTTAAATAGACATGGAGGCCAATCAAACTCTGTTGGGTCTCATTTAAATAGACATGGAGGCCAATCAAACTCTGTTGGGTCTCATTTAAATAGACATGGAGGCCAATCAAACTCTGTTGGGTCTCATTTAAATAGACATGGAGAGGCCAATCAAACTCTGGTTGGGTCTCATTTAAATAGACATGGAGGCCAATCAAACTCTGTTGGGTCTCATTTAAATAGACATGGAGGCCAATCAAACTCTGTTGGGTCTCATTTAAATAGACATGGAGGCCAATCAAACTCTGTTGGGTCTCATTTAAATAGACATGGAGGCCAATCAAACTCTGTTGGGTCTCATTTAAATAGACATGGAGGCCAATCAAACTCTGTTGGGTCTCATTTAACGACATGGAGGCCAATCAAACTCTGTTGGGTCTCATTTAAATAGACATGGAGGCCAATCAAACTCTGTTGGGTCTCATTTAAATAGACATGGAGGCCAATCAAACTCTGTTGGGTCTCATTTAAATAGACATGGAGGCCAATCAAACTCTGTTGGGTCTCATTTAAATAGACATGGAGGCCAATCAAACTCTGTTGGGTCTCATTTAAATAGACATGGAGGCCAATCAAACTCTAGTTGGGTCTCATTTAAATAGACATGGAGGCCAATCAACTCTGTTGGGTCTCATTTAAATAGACATGGAGGCCAATCAAACTCTATTGGGTCTCATTTAAATAGACATGGAGGCCAATCAAAACTTGCTGGGTCTCATTTAAATAGACATGGAGGCCAATCAAACTCTGTTGGGTCTCATTTAAATAGACATGGAGGCCAATCAAACTCTGTTGGGCTCTGTTTAAATAGACATGGAGGCCAATCAAACTCTGTTGGGTCTCATTTAAATAGACATGGAGGCCAATCAAACTCTGTTGGGTCTCATTTAAATAGACATGGAGGCCAATCAAACTCTGTTGGGTCTCATTTGTAAATAGACATGGAGGCCAATCAAACTCTGTTGGGTCTCATTTAAATAGACATGGAGGCCAATCAAACTCTGTTGGGTCTCATTTAAATAGACATGGAGGCCAATCAAACTCTGTTGGGTCTCATTTAAATAGACATGGAGGCCAATCCTCAAACTCTGTTGGGTCTCATTTAAATAGACATGGAGGCCAATCAAACTCTGTTGGTAACTTGTTGATAGTACAAATATAATAGCATCATCTACATGTAAAAAGAAAAACCTAAAAATAATTGAAGCATTATTAATAAAAAAGAAAGCCAACACTCAATGATATCAATTATGAACACTGCCAGAATGTGCTGACTGTGTTTGAAAAATATAACGTTCTTATAACTCTAGATACATGTATAAAACAGTCTATATATTCAGTTGAAAGTAAAATAAAATTCATCCTTGATAATGGCTAAAAGTTTATCCAAAAGCATTTGGATAAAGAAAATATTTGGACAATTTTTATATAATTCATGTACTGGGAAAAAAAAATGTGTAAAAACTTAACCACAAAACCTTGTCAGTGATTTTTAAGAAAACTTACATATATACGTGAAAGGACAGTAAGTTATTTTTAAGTTTTGTCTCCCTAAAATTTAGCTATGTCCGTCTTCTGTTGTTGAGAGCAAAATTGAAACCTTTTTTTTTTCTTATTTGGACTGTCAAAGATATTGATAGAAATTCACATGGGACAACTTGTCAGCCATTGTTTGAGTTTATGAATGTTTAGAAACCATAAAATGTTGGTTATTTTTGGAACAAGTCTTTTCAAAAGCAGATGTGCATTCTGTAGTCTCTGTGGGGTTGTTTCAAAGCAAAGTACACATCTTTTGCTTGACACCTGCTCTCCTGTAATTAGACACTGATTGCAATTTCTATCTTTGCTTACCTGAATTATTCACATATGCACACACAGTTTGGGGGGTGGAGGGAGAAAAAAAACAAACTAATAATCATAAGAAGATGGAATGTCATGGATGTCAGAAAGAGACACCCCAAGCTGTGAGTTACATAATGGGGACAACAAGCTGGTGGTGTAACAGATGGTAAAGGAAAAACTTAACATAGAAATCTAAATGTACAGAGTGCCCCACAAAAAATAGGCAATTTTAGATTTACTATATGATTTTAAAAAAACCAAACAAAAAAACAAATATAAAATACAAGAGGCTATAAAAAAATGAACTTTTTTAATTTGAACACCACAACTAACATTTGTTTTCTGTTTTAAGTGACTAAATTTTCATTCTTTGCTTTTGTTTCAAACTCTTAACAAATTCCAACAATTAAATGAACTGTTTCAAATTTCCTGTATTTACATGATTCAGACTATTGTCCTCAACTTTATTGCCATTTGTATGACATTTCAACCATTGTATGCTTTGGCTTTCTTCAGGTACTAGGAATTTCGAACCAACCCTTTTATTACAATCACTGGGGTATATGAACTCCATTCCTTGCGTAAAGCCTCGTTGGAAGTCATGAGCTATCTCCTGCTAACCTTGTAAATTACTTGTTCACCACTGCTGTAGCCTGGTATTGAACTGACAACACTAAGAGTCCAGTCAGGAGCTAACCAATGTCTATATCCACCAGTGTCATATGGCAACAAAAATGAGAACAATAGTCCGAATAATGTAAATACTACCTCATCTCAGAAATATAGACTAACAATGATCTATTATTAAATGTTGTACAAATGGCAACAATGATGGGGACAATAGTCCGAATAATGTAAATACTGTAAATACTACCTCATCTCAGAAATAAAGACAAATACCAAAGTTCCTGTTTTTGTTTTTCTTTTTTGTGAGGCACCCTGTGCATGAGTATAATGAAAATTAAAAATATTTTTTATAATCATTTCACTCCAAGCAAGGCAGGACTGCCACTGGTGCACAGGGGTTTACAGTAAGAGCAAAAACAAGGTTTGGGGGGGGGTAAAGAAAGGATAAGAGATGGATGGGAATCAAGTAGATAGAAGATGGTAATTGATTTTGTGTTTAAACTTTTGGAGATTGTAGCTATCAGGGAAGCGAGCAAATGGAAGAGAGTTCCACAAACGGGAAGTATGAGAAAAGAAACTGTTAGAGTAGAAGAGGCGGTTGCATTTAATTATTTTGATGATAAATGGGTAGCATTTTGATGCCAGTCTAGTAGTATGTGTAAATATGGTTGGGGAACTAGGGAAAAAGGTTTGCCAGAATAGTTGTCATCAAAATACTTCCAAAAAAGATATTTTCCAAAAGTATTAAGAAGTCAGAAAACATCATTAGTAACAAATAGGAGTACTTCAATCTAATCTTTCATATGGCTATGAATGTTAGACAATCAGATAAAGAAGAAACAATCAAAAAGGCTTGGAGAATTTAACATTTACAAGGCAAAAGAAGCAACCTGCATAAGAAAAGGAATTATACAGTCAAAAGTTACTTCGAGCAAGAGGACAGAAAGTTGTTTGGTTTTTGTTTTATGGTATTTCAACACCTCAATGGGTGATTTAATATCAACAAGATTTTTACAGTAGATTTGTATGAATAGTTGGTTGTTTTGTTTTTATGGCATATCAACACCTCGGAGGGTCATTTATTGCCAACTAAATTTTATTTATTTATTGCTGGTAATACTTTTTTCTTTCAACAATTTATTGTTGTTTATATAAGTTTTTGTGTCTAGTAATACATTTTTCTTTTCAAGTATCAAGATTCATTGGGATTTGTTTTTAAGGACAGGGTCCTCAAGTCCTACCCTTGTTATTAACCCATAACTGGAGAGAAGGGGCGGATTAATACCTTTCCCAAGGGTACCAGTGCTTAAGTGAATGCAGGGCATTCAACTGGAATTCGAACTCAGCTCACGGATTTCTCTTTCCGAGCCGATATCCACTGCACCACAATGTACATCTGTCACTATGTGCTTACAGCACCTGGTATTCCCAAGCGGTCACCCATCTAAGTACTGACCAGGCTCAACGTTGCTTAACTTCGGTGATCGAGCGAGAACCAGTGTATTCAATGTGATAGGCCATAAGCCCTGTATGAATAGAATATATATGTTTTGTAAGAACTATTTTCTTCGGGGTTTTTCAGTTAAGTGCCGTATGTGATACACGCTTTGGGTGATCATGTCTCAAAAGAAACATGACTGACTGGAAAGAAGATTATCCTGCTGTAGGTTGCTATTGCTTTCTGCGGTAGACTGGTTGCCAGCCAAGGCTATAGAACCCAATCTGTCCTGTTATTTGACTCATAGCTAAAGTGGGAAGAGATCTATTATTAAGTAGTAATTAGTAGGGGATCAGTTTATTACTTCATAACAATATAAAACTGATCCCCCACTTTATACCCAGCAGAAGCCTTAATTATGTTTTTAACTATTATATTCAGTCAGTTAAGTGCCATACGTGATACATGCATGGGCTATCATGTCTGGGAACTTCTCCTGAGTCTCTGGACTCTTCTTACATATGCCTCAGGCTTGCTTTACTAAACATGGTTCCACTTCTTTTTATGACTGTTGTGTTCAAGATAGAATTCTGATTGTATAAATAAGGCCCTCTCTCTACAGAAAATATGTCTGTGTTTGATGACTTCAATGTCCAAAATTATTCTAAGATCACTGACCTTGCCAGAATCCAGAGACCTTGAACTTACATATTACTCAATCTCTCGCTCAAATTGTTGACTTTTTCACATGTAAACCTTTTTTCTCTATTTGATCTCTTCTTTACCTCGACGCCAGACTCATGTTGTGCTCTGCAGCTCTG
The DNA here is from genome assembly GCA_037127315.1 of Ascarosepion bandense. NCBI lineage: Eukaryota > Metazoa > Mollusca > Cephalopoda > Sepiida > Sepiidae > Ascarosepion > Ascarosepion bandense. The sequence continues at coordinate 93,441 of JBBBDQ010000540.1, read as the reverse complement.
TTCTCTTGGCAACTCTAATTATGCAATGGTTTCTATAGGTATCTCTTTCTGCTCTCCCTTCAGTCAAGAACCTCCTATTAACATATCTTTCTGTTATCATTGCACTGTTTTGGACTCATACTGTAACTTCCTTTGCAATGTCCCTTCGCATTATATTCTTAAAAACCCTGTTCATAAATATGCCACTGAGATCACTTCCTGGGTCACTGGATCCAGTCAACATTTCTATCTACCAGATATCCAGTGACTTGACCCAAAGAGTTTTGAGTTCAATACCTGGCTACAGTAGTGGCAAATAAAAGAAAAACTTAGAGAATTGACTTAAATGGAGATAACTAAGACATCTGGAAGTGGCATGACTCATGAAACAAGAACAATCTACCCCAGTGATTAAAATAAAGGGTTCAGTTCAAAATTCCAATCATGTGAAAACAGGTCAGAATATACAATGGCTGAAATGTTGTGAATATGGTAACAAAGATAAGGACAACAGTCCAAACAATGTAAATATTTTAACGTGAAGTTACACCACATAACAGAATGAAATTTATTAAGAATATATTGATAGATGTTGACTTAATTGGATTGATATTACATGTATGATTGTGTGAAAGTTCAGTTTGCCTTGTTAAAAAAAGTGCTTGGAGATTAGAAATCTACTAAGGGACGTAACTTGTTTTGTATTTAGAATTGTGTTCAATATAGTTATATATTTTTTATTTTAGAGTTGATCCAAACAATAATGATCTTCAGAAATGTCGATTGTCATCTTCAGTTACTTTAAAACCCTGGACTTTTATTGTCTTCTCTTTTTTTCACACTCAGTGTCCCCTTGAATCCTACTGACTTTCGTTGCTTTGCTTCTGGCAAAATAATAAAAAAAAAATTTTATTTAATTTCACTACTTTTCTTTTTAAAAAAAATCCATTTTGTAGCTGCAGCTTGTTTTGAATTTGTAGCGGCAAGCTGCTGTAAAGGTCTCAGTTTTAGAAACAGAACTAGCAAACAGTTAACCATATTCTTATCCATATAAACATCCTCTTATTATAACTCCTTTTCCTCGAGTGGCCTTTGGGCCTTGTACAGGCTGAACCTTAGTGTTAAAAAAAAAAAATCAACTGTGTATGTTAGCAGAGTACAAAATATTACTTTGATCAGATTAATTTGGTTGGACTATCAAACAATGGCAGCTGTTGCATAACTAAGTGAAATGACATGAACATCTGCCTGAAATCACAGACCATTACACGCATTGACCTTCTCATTCTTTTTGCAAGCCTTTGAATCTTGGAGATCCTCAGTAGAATTACCACAAAAGTCAGTGGTTCCTCAACTTCTTTTTTCTCTGTGCTATATTTTCAGAATGAAAATTGGTTCACACCTCACCAAATTTTATGTGATAAAATGTACATTTGAAAATAAAAATAGTTAAAGGGAGATAACTGGATTTGAAGTTAGATTTATTATAGTTGATAACTCTCTCCTCCAATTTGCAGACTCTAGTTACTATAGTCTTAATACTTGATATAATGCAAAAATATCTAAACAATAAAATTTAGTCAATAATTATTTATAACCATTTATTCTGAAATTTTGAAATCATATTTATTTTTGGCATATAAATTTTTTGAAACTTTCTAAATCTTGCCTTTCAATCATTGTGCCTCATCTGCTATCTCCTTTTACTATCCTTTTTTTTTTTGTCTCAATGAAGGACAATCCTGAATTCAAAACTATTCATGACCCTAACACCACAATAGAAATATTTATGCAATACCTCTATTAGGTTTCAACTTAAGGGCTTCATCAGAATCAATTCATTGAACAGGAGCTTATGCAATAAGCCATGTATTGGATTATGTAACTATTGTAGTTATGGTTTTTTTTTTAATTTTATTTATTTTTTTAACATTATTTTGACTTAGATAATTACTTAATATTTTTCACTCCATTTCAGGAATTTGTAGTAATGTGAAATATGAGATGACAACAATTTTTGTTATGAACGCTGTTGGTTTCTTAACTTCTAGTTGAATTTTGACAAAAACAATAAAAAGAATTTCTTTGTAAAAATAGATAAAGAAAATTATTGATAAAAACATATCTGCTGATTTTAGGAATTTGAACTAAAAATGGGAAAGATAATGTTTATTAAAATGATTTTTTTAAAAATTGTTATGCTTATGCTATGAGCACTGGCGGACCTGAAGGAGACTACCACCACCTTTAAATTTGTTGTTTTTCATTTTTTTTTTTTCAGCGCAGTCTTATTGATTATTACATAAGGTTTCCGATTATCAAAAAAAATTGAAAAAATGCCTATATTTAAACAATTTTAGGGCTGCTCATTTTCTCATACAACGTTATAGTAAATCGATCCTCCATTTTGGGATCACTCACATTGGGGTCATTTTGTTTTTTTGTCTTTTTTGGGATGAGCTGTTGCTCTTGTTTTCGTCTTTTTCAAGTTTTCTTTGGTTCTTACGATGTCACCGTCCTCGTAAACTCCAAGAATGGCTTTATTAAAAAATTTTGCAAAGGATTCAGTTGTTGAATATGCGCAAACAAAAAATTGCACAGGATCGATTTACTATAAAGGTTGTATGAAAAACTGAGCCACTCCCTTAAAATTATTGAAATTTTTATAAATTTTTTTTGTCAATCAGAAAGCTTAGGGTTTAATTGATAAGATTACACTGAAAAAAAGTAAAAAAAAAAAAAAAATTGATAATCAATCAATTTACAGGTGGTGGTAATGTTGTACGAGCAAGTGGTTCCAAAATATGATCGATATACTATAGCATTGTATGAAAAACTGAGCTCAGACTGGATGGTTTTGTTTTGCTGGTACAAGGTGAGAATACTGACAAAATTTAGCTTTATGTGAAAAAGATATATATATATATATATATATATATATATAAAGAAAGTTATGAAATTAACTGTCAAAAAAAAAAAGAAAAAAGGTTACTTAGCGTAACTTCAGTTGATGTCTTATCTCTGTTCTGTTTGTTTTTTTGTCTGATGATGTATAGTTTTAAACCATTTTACCTTGTTATTATTGGTCAATCTGTTTTATTGTTTAATATCTTATATTTATTAACAATCGTCTTTGGTAAAAGTTGGTCCAAAAATCTGGTTGCTTAAGAGAAGTTATTTCATTCAGTCAGTTAAGTGCCATATGTGATACGCGGTTTAGGTGATCATGTCTTGAAAGAGACATGACTGACCGGGCAGAACAATTTCTATCCTGCTATTTAAACTATAGCTGAAGGGAGAAAAGACAGATTGTATTAATAAGTAATAATTAGTAGGGGATCAATTTATTACTTCATAACAATAGAAAACCGATCCCCTACTTTATGCCCAGTAGAAGCTTTACTTATGTTTCCTACTATTATCTTCATTCAGTCAGTTAAGTGCCATACGTGATACATGCTTTGGGCAATCATGTCTCTTTCGAGACAGGATTGACTGGGCGGAAGATTATCCCACAGCAGGTTGCCATTGCTTTCTGTGGTAGACTGGTCGCCAGCTAAGGCTATAGAACCGAACCCAATCTGTCCTGTTATTTAACCCATAACTGGATGGAAGAGATGGATTAATACTTTTCCCAAGTGTATTTGTGCATAAGCAAATGCAAGATGTTTAGCTGGAATTTAAACTTGGCTTCCCGATTTCTCGTTCCGAGTTGGTATCCACTGCACCATAACACACATCCATTATTTCAGCCTGCCTTTTTTTTTTTTTTTTAAATGTCCCTCCTCCTTCATGACAATTTGCACATCTTGAATAAAACAGATCCCCCAGTTATCTCTCCGTCATCTTTTTACTCATTCTAGGAGGGTTCAGATGAACTGTCAATGGACAATTCAGAAAAAGGTTTTCTTTTACGAGTGCATAAAATGTGGCTAAATAGTTTTCTGTATGTATTTTTAAGACTTAAAATAACAAAATTTTTATCCTGTCTTTCTATCGCAACCAGGTGATCAGTATTTAAAGACAGTTGTCTTGACGTCAATGTTTTTTATTTATTTTTTTTTTTTTCAAAATGGTTTTCTTCTTTTAGGTTAATTGCCAACTATAGAGGCTCAGCCTGCCTTGCTATTTGATCCAAAAATAAAAGCTAACAGCCACTTCGCATTGAAACACTGGTTCCCATATGATCACTGGAGTTAAGCAACGTCAAATTTGATCAGTACTTAGAGGGGTGACCACTTGGGAATACCAGGTGCTCTAATGTGTGGATGTGTGGGTGGTGTAATGGATAATGACTCAGAATTATCAATTTAGAGCCAAGCTCCAATTCCAGTTGGGTTCGTTATATTCATTTACACACAACTACTCTTTGCGAAAGGTATAAATGAATCTCTTCTCCTTCATCTATGGGTTAATTAGTAAGACTTGGTATCACTGGAAACATTATTTTAAAAACAACATTGCATACAAAATAGATGTTGGTATTAAGTAACCCATAGTGGTTGATATACTTGTAAAAAAGCAAAAAAACAAAAAAAAAAAACAACCAGTCAATGATAGGAATGAAGTATTGTATCTTTCCAAGGAGTATCTGTGTGAAAGTGAATGCAACCGCTTTCACCATGATTTAAACAGCTCTGAATCTCAGTTTCTTACTAGTAACTATTATGTTGCTTATACATCCAATGTTTCTATAGAGAAGAGAATTTTTAAGGGACTAGGTCCCTTTCACAGGCCTGGGACTGTCATCACTAGAATTTAAAAAAAAAAAAAAATAGTAACAAATTCTTCTGGGACGATTCCTATTTGTTGATTCAGATAGTTGCAATTAACCACACATTGACGCTCTAGGTGTTGAAGAAACAAATATGCCTGAACAGGCGGCTTGCAACAGGGATTAGCTAGCTAATCTAATCTAGTATATCTGAATATAAGAGGTGAGCTATATCATTTATCCTCAACAGGAATACATTCCTTTGTGGTTTTTATAAAAGCCAACAAAAGTACTTTCTACCATGCATCTGTGTCAGAAAAACATGTCAATAATATTTAATACTCTATTAACGGCTTGGCTGTCTCCCTTCTGCACAAGAGGCTGTATATTTTGTTGTCATGTGACTGCATAGAGTAAGATAACGTCTTTGTGGTCCATTGGCGTCTCTTGCAGCCTGATTTCTATATTTGGTCAGTTGGCATCTAACCAACAAGACCAACCACTGCTGTGCCTCTCATATCTGTCACCCGTTCTGAGAGAATGAGTTCACAATGACTGCAGAAACTGGTGCACGAGTTGTACTTGGCCTTTGTCTGTCTCTCTCTCTTTCTTTCTCCCTCTCGTGAACCAAGACTATTGAACAGGAGGTTGTAAGCTATACATTTTAATCCCTCCTACCATACTTTCCAGAAATAACAACCATTTGTTTTGTGCTTTTGTCAGATTTACAAATACTGTATTTCATGTCATATACAATACACTTTTGGCGAAAAGAAACGACTAAAAAAAAAATCATCTTATGTCTTGTACGTCAAGCTGAGGCCTCCTCTAACCTAATTTTGTACCCAGTGCACATTACTGGAGGTTATAATTTTAGCTGAGAAAGTCACTTCTAGATTCCATAATATTATTTGTACAAACATTACAATCTTTATTATGGAGATGGTGATAGATACACGCCCTGATGCATAAAAAAAACTTAAAGGACACAGTAACTTTTTTGTCAGTGTGTCCCATGGGAGCAACTAATACTTCCCATTTATACACATTCTTTCAAATATTTATTTATTTATTTATTTATTTATTTATTTTTTAGATAGTTCTTTGTTTCTTTCACTTTTTCCTTCTTTCAATGGCCTTGGGGGATGTGTGGGTGACATAAAATGAACTACATCAATGTTGCCTTGACAGAAACTTTTTTTGTTTTGTTTTTTTTTAATCTATTTGAAGCACCTGAAGTCATTGAAGTTTGACAACTGACCTTTGCTTTTAATACTTCTTTGTTTTAAATTTCTTGAGTCAATTACAAAAAAAAGAACAAACTTTATTCTGTCATAATTCTCAGAAATTATATAGTTTCTTAATTGTAAATACTGTTTTTGGTTTCAATTATATTTAAAAAAAGAAAAAATTGTTTTTTTTTTTTTTTTTTTTTTTTTTTTTGTTTTTTGTTTTTTGAGACAATGCTCCCCTCCCCCCAAAAAAAAAGAAACTAGTCTGTATCCCTGCAGTTGAGCACAAAAAATTATTAGGAAGCTTTAATTGGGACCTTTTGAATTTCTGAGGGATGCACTCAAATTCCAGGGACTCACTACATGTAAAACCTACCGGCAATGTTAGACTTTTTTGGATAGATATGTATACTTTGCTGACACACATGAGCCAACCCATTTTATAGTTCACTAATAGAAGGCTGAACCAATCAGGAAGCTTAAAATATTCAATGCGACATGTATAAAAGGCGGCCATATTTTTCCGAGTATTGGAGATCAAATTGGATTCAGGAGTGATAATCTTTGATGTTGTTTCATGGAACAGATTACTCGCTGTGAGGATACTCTATATCCATATACTATGACGGACATGGTTAAACAGATGCTAAGAGGATAATCTATATCTAGGAGTGTTGTCAACATTAATTTCAATCCTTTACTTTGTGACCACCATGGACTGTTACTATATAATATACGTTCGGGAGGATTGATTCTCTGTTAAAGTCTTGGGGGGGGTTGATTCTCTGTTAAAGTCTGGGGGGGGTTGCTGGGGGGATTGATTCTCTGTTACAACTCGGGAGGATTGATCTTTTGTGTTCATGCCCAAGCAAGGCAGTAAAGCCCCTAAGACACTGGGTGTGGAAGAATAACTAAGGAGCAAGGACAAAAGGGTAATCAGGAGGAGAGTAGATTAGACTAGTTGCCAACCAAGTTTATATGATTGACTCTGTCCTGCCATTTACCCATAGTTGGGGAGGAAGAGAGATGAATTCATACCTTTCTCGAGGGTATTAGAAAGTAAGTGAATGTAATGAACTTGACTGGAATTCAAACTTGGCACTCTGATTTCTCAGTCCAAGACACTATTCATGTCTATTCTGATTTTCTTTTTTTCTGCTTGACTAATTTAAATGGTATAGATTTCAGTGCTCTAGTAAAGACTGTACCAGTGGCATTAGTTAGTACCAGCTGATCCATCATATTTAAATATTCTTTGAAAGACTCTTGTCATTAACCAGCTAGAAACTATAGAAGAGACAGATATAACTGAAAAGCAGTACAAGTAATGAAAAAGTTGTTTTGGCTTATGCCTAAATCTAGGGGCCATAAAAATGGCACTTGAAATGATCAAAATATCAGAAGACAGAAAATGCATTTACAATTTTTTTTACACAGTTTTTACTAAGTACCTCCACTCATTTTTGATACCTAAATTTAAATTGAATTTTTAAGAATAAAAGTTTTCTTGAAGCTTTAATTTTAGTTTTAATTGAAGCCCAAAAGATTAAATTTACTATTTCCAATAAGCAAAATACCCTGGTGTATTTCAAACTGAAATGATATTGATTGGAATCTAAATTTTCTTTTTTTTTTTTAAATGTAAATTTTTTGACTATTTTTCATCAATTGACACATTTTGTAAACATAAGCCAATTCTCGGTTTAAAAAAATATCTTGCAAAAATAAAATACACCTCGCTGACACATTATTTTATTCAAATTACCAAGTTTAAACTTACCGTAATCTAACTTGAAACAAGAACTACTTGCTTACTGCCTGAAATGTTCTATAAAAGTGTTTCTTAATTACGCTATCCTTGTTATCAGGTTTATCATCACCTTATCAGAGGTGATAATTGACATGGCATACAGTAGCCATAAAAAAAAATGCTATGTATGAAAGATGAGTTTGAGAATCTTTCTTATTCATATGCTTTGTTTTTTTTTAATTTTTAATTATCAATTAAAGTAAAAAAAAAAAAATTGCTCAAAAAAACTGGTAAAAGCTATGGCTCTTATTTTTGGTGTCAGTACTTATCACCTCAAACCCCTGCTTTCACATTGAGTGTAACATTGATTTCCTTTTTAAAAAAAAAAAAAGTGAAATCTCAATATCTGCTCTACTATAAGTTTAAGGACATTGTGTTCTGTTCTTTCTTGTACTGCTTAGTTACTTCTGTTGTGTTTGAGCCTGTACAACCCACCCCATGAATTGAATGTGCTATCACATGCCAAATTCACAAACCAATACTTTTATTCACTCACCTGTTTTTCTTTGGGACAGTCCTGAGTGAAGAACATGGATCCTTAAACTTTATATTACCTGCTACTATTGCTGTTCTGCTTTGACCTACTTCGTTGTTCCTTCTCTTTTCTCACTGCTGTTGAAGTTTTGCTCAGTTTCTTTAATTCACAAAATTAAACATTATAAAGAACTTCACATGTTGAGTGATTGGCTATAGTTAAGTGTAATTGGCAAAAATATTTAACAAATGGAATTAAAAGAACAAACATGGCTAGTGATTGACACTGAAAAGTGGTCCATCGCATCATGCATCTGTAGGATTTTTTCTATAAATTTGGGGAGAGGGATATTTTTGTAGTTATTCTTCTCGGTTTGGAAACTTCATCCACCCCTAAATTCGTATAGAAATATGTCAGTCATTTGTAATATGCCCAGCCACCATTTCTGTCCCGACCCACATTCCCAGGTTTATTTCTTCTGTATCTCACTCTTCATGCTTCTTTTTCTTAAAACAAACATTTAGAAATATTTCATCTTCATCATTATCAATCATTTATTTTGTGCCATTGCAGATTGCACATCAATATTAGATATTATTCTCATGTTAAGTTTTTGAGCCTGCTCTTCCATGCTGGCTCAAGACATGTTAGAAGAGAGTGCTTGGAGATTTTCTCTCAGTAGATTGCTAGTTCTTTCTGCAGTAGACTGGTTGCCAACCAAGACTATAGAACCCAGTCTGTCCTGTAATTAACCCTCACCAGGCTGGATTTGAAATCAGTTTTCTTCTCCTAGACTGGTTGCCAACCAAGGCTATAGAACCTAGTCTGTCCTGTTATTAACCCTCACCAGGCTGGATTTGAAATCAGTTTCCTTCTCCTAGACTGGTTGCCACCCAGATTTTCCTGCTATTTTCTCAAAGCTGGTGGTAGTGGAGGAGAAGAGTTGGATTGATACCTTTCCCCAATAAGTGACTGGAATTTGAACTTGGCTCTCTCATTCCTCAATCGGAGCTGCTCTCCATTACACCATGTATCCATTTTCATCTTAATTGAATGGAAATTCTCAGTTAAGTGTCTTTTATCTTTATTATCTCAGGAACTTCGCTGACCATTCACCAGTTCAGAAATTCCTGGTAGAGTCATCTTTCTCTTTTTTTGCAATTGTCAGTCTTTAGTCCCTTGAGTGTGCGGAAGGTCTTCTACTAGGGTTTACTTACTTTAATAGACTGATAAATAAATGACATCTTTGACTAAATGTATTGGTTTATTCCAGATTTGTGAGTTCAGTCCTGGGTCGGGCAGTGTGTATTTTTATCATAGTTCTTATGTCCATGAAGGTTTTATTTCTGTTGTTAAATGATTTGGTGAAAATGCTTGTTGGTCCTGGTACATTTAATCATATTAATTTTAAAGACTTAGGGTCTGATTGTTATTGAAAAAAATAGTATTTCTCAATAAGCAGATTAATATTTGTTGGCTTATGAATTGAGAACTTGATTTTACTTTGAGAAATGTTGCTATTTGTCAATATATATATATATATATATATATATATATATATATATATATATATATACTAGCAGTATAGCCCAGCGTTGGTTGCTAGGATGTAATGAAAGTGTTAAAACTAATCTATGGTCCTGGAGCTCGGACTCTTTGGACATTGGCGCGAAAGACTAAAAAGCAATAGATGTTTCCAGTTAAAGCCAAACCGTAGACTGAAAGAAAAATGAATGGATGTAAGACAAATTTTGATTTCCTGGTATCGATATCAAATGTTTTTTTTGTCGTAAACTGAATTTTGAAGGCTAAATAAGTCCTCTGAGTAAATGGTATCATGGCTGAGGCTAAGAACTACAATTATACCTACTTAGAGCCAAACCCAAAGCAAAAACTAAAATAAAAGGGCTGAAAATGATTTTGATCAGACCCGGTATCTTGCCTTATATATATATATAAGCAACCTTGAAACTTCTGAATATCGTTTCTTATGTCTTTGCCTATGAGTGCATCAAATTTGATTAAAATCGGACAACTCCTTCTATAACCCGATTTTTTTTTTTTTTGATTATCGATTTTCGATATTTATCAGGTGTACCTCAACACAAAACGTAGCTAAGAACACTCGGAGACGCTTATAGTACAACTGTGTAAATTTTCAAGGAAATCGGTTCAGCTGTTTTGGAGTCTATAGGTAATGGATACACACACACAAAGTTCTATTTATAAATAAGTTTAAATATATATAAAAGGCAATCTGTGAGTCTGTGTGTGACTGTAAGCTATGCACGCCTACATTTTTTAAGCTACGTCATTCAAACTTTCTAGGGACACATATCTACAGGGAAGCCATGTTGACACATACTTTTCGAGTTTAAGTTCAGCAATTTTCCCTTTCGCACTTTTTGGCCAATGGAGCCAGTCGTTTACATTTGCTCCGTAAAACATCTAAGATGGTTGCTAAATTACGTCACAGAAATCAAATCACACGTGTCAAACGTGACTGAAATATTTTTTTTATTAAAAAAAAAAAAATGAGTCTTTCTATTTAATTTCTATTTCGACGTTTTAAAAAATTCATTTGGTCAACAAAAAAAATGTGAATATTTTTCCCCGTAATTTTGAAACAAAAGAAATATTTAAAAAATTTTTAATATAATTATTTGTTTATATAACCGAGTTTTAATGGAATCTATCCATTTAATATTACAAACCTTATTGCATCACGAGAATTGATGTTTGTGTGAGTATTGTCACGGGCAATGCCAGTCATATATACAGAACACAAATGAAAAATGTGGCATTTCTTTAACTGAGTAAAAGATCATTTTCAGATTTAGCCTAAAATTAGCTATGAAAGGTGTTTTATGTATTGACATTATTTTTTTTATTAAGTCTAATTAATAAGTGGCATGTCTTGTGCATACACTTATTGTAATATGTTCAACAGTGTGACTTGATCGAGGATCGTGGGGGTATGATAAAAAAACACAGTACTACAGGTACCTGAATGAGGGCAGAGGATGTAATCTGGTCAGGGTATTTAACTATAATCTTGGAATTATTTCAAACTTTTGTTCTCATCATGGTTGATATAGGTGTTGTAATAGACACAATGTTTCGACCAAGTACCCTCTGGTCATCATCAAGTGTCCATAGATTGGCTGATGTGGAATATCTCATTGTTTATTGATATCACAAAATATCCTGTGAAATCAATTATTGTTCTTTCATGTTGGAATTTAGTTCTCTCACTACCAAGTCAAAGGATCGAACTCATGACCACTAGATGATACTAACTCATGTATAACCAACTACTATATCCACTACACCACCATCCTGTGGTGTCTTTTTGGAACCTTTTATATTCAGGGTCAGATGGATTTTGACAACTGTATTATGTTTGTGGGTTCATACCACTTGTCGTAATTTGTATTTAATTATATGCTAGGATTAGATGGTTTTAATTATATGCTAGGATTACATGGTTTCGACTCTGAAGATGTATAAAAAACAACCATCGTGGTTATCAGAATAGGAACTTGGCAGATGAAAAAGATTTTGTTCGTGTCATACTGGTTTTTCATGTGACTGCAAGAAGTCAAACAAAAATGACAAATATTTCATGAACTTGTCATTATATAATTTTTACATATAGCTGTGTGTGTGTGGTGGGGTGATGTTTTGGGGGATTTTTTCGACCCCAGAATGTCTTCGGCTGCTGTTGTAAATACTTCTAGTGGAATTTTGTCACTTTTTCAAGTCGCCTTGGTGACAAACAAATAAAGGTTGATATGTTTGGTCACTGGATAACGCTAGTGTCCCATACCAACAGCTCCAGTGTTGTGTCTTTATCCAGTTACTGTGTTTGGTATGAACTACCTGCTTTTCTCTGTCTCTTTTTCCCTCTATCTGGCCTGTTAGTATCAGGTTCTCCAAGCCCTCTTTCCTCATTGCATGTTCCAGGAACTTCAGCTGTCTCTTCCTGATGCTCAGTATTAATTTCCTTTTCGTTTCCATCATTTCCAAGACCTCATCATTGCTTACATGCTCGATCCATGATATCTGCAGCATCCTTCTGTAGAACCACATTTCAGTTGCTTCAAGTTTTTCCTTCATCTTTGATGATATTGTCCAGCATTCACTGCCATATTGAAGAACTGAAATCACATAGCAATCCAGTACTCTCTTCCTTGTTTCTAGCGAAATTGTCCTGTTTCTTAATACCTTACTAAACTTCTGAAACACTTCCTTCGCCATGCCAATTCGCCTTTGGATCTCAGTGTCACACTTTCCGTCTTCTGTTATGACACTTCGCAGGTATTTAAATTTTTGTACCTGCTTGATTTTAGTATCCCCAGTCTGTATTTGGCATATTTGGCTGCCCTTTTTGCTGGTGATCATGCATTCGGTTTTCTTGTAGTTTGATAAGTTGGCAGAAATTGAAATATTCTGTTTAAGAATTCAGATATAAAAGATAAATAAAGATCAATGCTATCTGGTTTCCTTATTTATCAATGAGATTCCATTAACACAGGGAATTATGCAATGCCACTAAAGATAAATATGCTACCATGACAATGGAGTATTGAATCACTATATAGTGTGTCCAAATAGCTAATACATGTTTCTGTTTCCTGTGAGTTATTTTTATACTCTTAACAACTTAGAAATTAGAAACTTTTTTTTTTATGGTGATCTCTTAGCAGCAAGTTGCATTTATGGGAGGGAAATCAAAGAGATTAATGTTCTCTTGCACTTCCCGACGACCAGGTTTCTTTTCTCAACTTCACTCGTGACTTCATTATTTTCTCTTCCTCACCTTGTTGGCTTATGGACATATCATGTTGAATATACCGGTTCTCATGCGATCACCGAAGTTAAGCAACGTTGAGCCTGGTCAGTACTTAGATGGGTGACTGCTTGGGAATACCGGGTGCTGTAAGCGTATAGTGACGGATGTGCATTGTGGTGCAGTGGATATCGACTCAAAAAGAGAAATCAATGAACCGAGTTCGAATTCCAGTTGAATACCCTGTATTCACTTAAGCACTGGTACCCTTGGGAAGGTATTAATCCGTCCCTTCTCTCCAGTTATGGGTTAAATAACAAGGGTAGGACTTGGGGACCCTGCCCTTAAAAACAAATCCCAATGAATCTTGATACTTGAAAAGAAAACAGTATTACTAGACACAAAACTTTTATAAAAACAACAACAAATTGTTGAAAGAAAAAGGTATTACCAGCAATAAATAAATAAAATTTAGTTGGCAATAAATGACCCTCTGAGGTGTTGATATGCCATAAAACAAAACAAGCAACCAACCTCTTCTTGTTAGTCTACCTCTTGGAAATGATGCTTAGTCAAAAAATTTAATTACAGTTTTAGTTGTTTATAGATTCGCTTTATTTCTCTTTAATCTAAATGTTTTTTTTATTGCTATTGTTTGTCAGTCTAATTTTAGGAGCAATGAAAACTGTTGAATTCTTTCTTTGGTTTGTTTAAAATTCTGATTACGTTTGTGTATTTGGGTTAATAATTCATGGGTGATAAACAGGAAAAACTGGTAAAATTTTTGCTTTCCCACCTGTTTTATTAGAAGCCATGAACATAGAAGAAAAATTAACTGACAGTATTTAGATTTAACTGTGCAATGAATAATTGAGGTCAGTGTTGACTGATTGGTTAGCAGGGCTGAGAATGCACATACCCTGCATAAGAGGAAGACACCTGCCCAAAGGGCCATCTTCAAAGGACTCCCTACAGACAAATGTCAATCAGTTAAGTGCCATACATTAGACATGCTTTGGGCGATCATGTCTCGAAAGAGACATGACTGACTGGGCAGAAGATAAGTAGCAATTAGTGGGGGATCAGCTTATTACATAATAACAATAGAAAACCGACCCCCCCCACACTTTATGCCCAGTAGAAACTTCACTTATGTTTCCAACTATTATCTTCATTCAGTCAGTTAAGTGCCATACGTGATACATGCTTTGGGCAATCATGTCTCTTTCAAGACATGATTGACTGGGCGGAAGATTATCCTGCAGTAGGTTGCCATTGCTTTCTGCGGTAGACTGGTTGCCGACCAAGGCTTTAGAACCCAATCTGTCCTATTATTTAACCCATAACTGGAGGGAAGAGATGGATTAATACTTTTCCCAAGAGTATTTGTGCGTAAGCGACTGCAAGATGTTCAACTGGAATTTACTCAGCTTCCTGATTTCTCGTTCCAAGTTGATATCCACTGCACCACAACGCACAGACAAATATAAACTAATATTTACCTATTTGTGAACAGAGAATCTAGCACAAGAGTGGGCAAACCTCTCAGCACAAGGGCCTCATTTAAAAATTTAGAATTTTATAAGCCCGCATAATATACTAACCAAAATAATTAATATTTAAAATAGACAAAATCAAAAGCTTTATATTAATATTTTAAAGAACTGTAGAAGCATCGTATGAAACATTTGAAAGACAAAGTAACTTAGTTTAAACATTAAAGAAAATCAATTTTTATTAATAAGTATTAAGTAAAAGCTTCACATTAAAAACATTTAAAAGACAAAATTATCTTGTTTAAAGAAAAATGAAGCAGTTATTTTTATTAATATCATTAAGTAGAAAAATGTTTTTTTTTTTTAAGAACAAAGTAACTTTAGAAAAAATAAAAAACAATTTTTAATATTTTAAAGAGAAAACTTCAAATGAAACACATTTAAAGTAAACTCCATTCAAAGAAAAAAAGTTAATTTATATTTTAAAATAGAAACTTTACATGAAACACATTTGTTTGGAAAAAAAAAAAAAATCTCCATTAAGTTTACTAACATTTGGTGAGCTGCGTTTTTCCCACACTTGATCTAGCATATATAGCCAGCATTGACCTGTAAATTCAGTTTCCTTCTCCTAGATTGGTTCCTTCTCTTAGATTGGTTGCAACCAACAGTATAGAACACAGTCTGTCCTGCTATTAAGCCTTTCCAGGCTGGATTTGAATTCGGGTTCCTTCTCCTAGACTGGTTGCCACCCAAGACTGTAATATATATATATATATATATATATATATATCTCAATATTAAATAACCTAATATTAATGGTTGATATATCATAAAATGCATGAAGCCATCTTGTAAATGTCTAACCTCGTTTGTGCTTACAGTGAAATTACATTTACACTGGTTCCACTATAATCAAAATTAAGTATTGTCAAACCTAGATGGATGACAGCTTGGGAAGACCAGGTGCTGTAAGCTTGGATGTGCAGATGGTGTAATGGATAATGGCTTGGAACTGTTAATCAGGAACTGAGTTCCAATTCTAGTCAGGTTTGTTATGTTTATTTCTGTGCAAATACCCTTGGGAAAGGTATGAATCCACCTCTTCTCCCTCCTGCTATGTGTTAATTAGTAAGACTTGTATCACTAACCCATTATTACATTAAAAACAAAAATTGGAAATTGGAGAGAAGAGTTCCAATTCTAGTCAGGTTTGTTATATTCACTTATGTGCAAATCCCCTTGGGAAAGGGATGAATCCACCTCTTCTCCCTCCTGCTATGTGTTAATTAGTAAGACTTGTATCACTAACCCATTATTACATTAAAAACAGAAATTGGAGAGAAGAGTTCCAATTCTAGTCAGGTTTATTATATTCACTTATGTGCAAATCCCCTTGGGAAAGGGATGAATCCACCTCTTCTCCCTCCTGCTATGTGTTAATTAGTAAGACTTGTATCACTAACCCATTATTACATTAAAAACAAAAATTGGAAATTGGAGAGAAGAGTTCCAATTCTAGTCAGGTTTGTTATATTCACTGATGTTGGTCCTGGGTATGACAGTAAATTGCATCCAGCAGCAAGGCCTCTGATTGGGAGGTTGTGAGGAGCATGAAACCACCTCTTAATTGCTGTTGTTCCCAGGTCCACTCTGACTCGGAGTGGTACCACCTGCTAGGGTTCCAGCTATGGGTAAATAGTTCACCTCCCCAAACTGGGGTCAAAACACTATGAAAGTATGAAAATAGACTTTTATAGAAATATATACATAAAATAGACTCTTGTAAAAAAAATATACATTTTTGAAGGAAAAAAAATATTGCTATAATATATTTTGAATACAAAACTAGAAGACATTCAATTTTTTAAAAGTAAAAAAAAAAAAAAAAAATTTAAAAAATTTCATCTAAATCTGACTAAATCAACCTTCTTACTATAACCAAACATTAAAAAAAAAACCCTTAAAATCCTACCTTTTTGACATTAAATGACCCACAGAGGTTGATATGCCATTAAACAAAACTCACTCACACAAACTTTGTGCAAGATGAAAGAAAGAAGATAAAACAGGTAATTTCTTTCGTAATCTGTTTGAGATTTTTTTTTCTTGACTGGTGAGAAACTGAAACAAAATGAATGAGTCACTTTCTCATGTCTGTTTTTGTTTGCCCTTACCTCAAAAGTTCTTGCTACCAATGAAACAAACTCATGGCCCTTAAATATGTTTTAGTTATGAATTTGCATGCAAACTAAACATGCAAAAACATTGTGACCTTTTCAATCCTG
The DNA here is from genome assembly GCA_037127315.1 of Ascarosepion bandense. Lineage (NCBI taxonomy): Eukaryota > Metazoa > Mollusca > Cephalopoda > Sepiida > Sepiidae > Ascarosepion > Ascarosepion bandense. Next base: position 76,655 of record JBBBDQ010000540.1, on the reverse strand, counting down.
GTTGGTGCCTTGACTTTTCATCACACCTCTAAATGAAAAGGGTGCAGTTTTCTTGAAGGCACAATGACTAAAACATAACAAAGATGAGGACACTAGTCTGCATGTAAATAATGATAGCGCTTCATCTCAGAAATTCAAACAGAAGAAGTCATGTCTTTTAATTTCTTTCTCTCTTTGCTGACACATGTGTGCAGTCGGGAAGATTGTGCACTTTGGCAAAGGAAATTTGGCTTAAAAAAAAAGTTCTTGCTGTTTTGAACATACGCTTATGAAACATTAGTTTCTTGATAGAATCAAAGAATTCTCTGCAATATTTTTAAATATTGCTGGCTGCTTGCTGCTAAAAATGTTGCAGTTGTCATTTTCCGGGTCAAAATATGAAATCTGGGACAGGCAGTACAGAATAAGGACTATTGGTTGTGTGGTATGTTGCATGTCAGGGTAGGATATCTTGTTTGTATGGGGGTTAGGGTTGGTACAACAGTGCCTTAAGAACTGGAGCAGGACAGGCAATCTGAATTTTGTCTTTGTTCTTGAAACTGATGACAGGCAACAGTGGAATTTGGTGTGGGTAGAGAAAGTGGTGACAATGGGAGAGTGAAATAGAAAAAGAGAGAGTGTTAAAAGGGGGTGGCATCAAGGGAGATCTTTCAAAAGTGGTGGGGGGGGGAAGAAATAGTCAAGAGGTTGAGAAGGAAAAGGAATAAAAATAAGTAGGAGGAAGGTAAAGGGGGGTGGGGTGAGAAAAATAGTCATGGTAGAAAGTGATGATATAAGGTTAACGATGCTGTGAATCACCTAAGTCAGGTTTAAGCCATTCAATAAAGTTATAGGACATCTTCCCTCACCCTCTCACTGTTATATTTATCTAGGGGTGTGTGTGTCTCACACTTACCTGCCTCCACAGGGTATCTTGTCTCTAATATTATTTTTTTTTTTTTATCTTATCAGATATTCATTCAGCACTATTGAGATGATAGTTATAAAATGTTGTATACCCTGGAGACATTTAAAATAAATCTAGCTGTCGCAAAGTAAAAAAAAACAAAAAAACAAAACCTGTTGGAATAGCTACTGGGTTAGCTTCTTGTCATGGGAGTATTAGAATACTGGTTTCAGATTTTACAAATTTGCAAAAGTACTGCAATACTTTATAAAACACTGAATCACCTGTCTCAGAATCTTGCTTTTCATTTTGTATAGAAGAGCAACGCTGAATTAAAATTATTGGAGAAAGCAGTTGGAAACCACTCCCCTATCTTTCCTAAGAAGTCATTGTAATTCACAGATAATAATAAAAAAAATATTTTGTGAAGCCCTATGATTCCCTACGTCCTGAAGAGAATGGCATAAAAAAGACTAGCATAATGCCTGTCAAAAATGATGGGAACATTTCTGTATGTATCTACTTTGTAGGGCTTGACAAATTTTTTTTCAATCATCCTGGAATTGTCCCCCCTGAAAATTTAAACTGTCACAAAATCATGTTGTTATTCATAATTGGCCCTGGTCATGTGTGATTGACAAATTGCTCAAGAAAACCAATTAACAAAGATCTCAATGAACAGTAAAAAGAAGAAAAAGAACAGAGCAAAATAATGCTAAGCAAACCATACACACCCAAGTCCAAACTAGGCAAACCAACAATAAGGAGGTTGAAAATTCACAAAGTAAGACTTGTGTTAACATAATGTAAATACTGTGAATACTAGCTCATCTCAGAAATATAGACAAATATACTACTTACATCATTCAGACTGTTGTCCTCATCTTTGTCATATTCCCAACATTTTGGCTGATGTATGCTCAGGCCTTCTTCGGGTGATATTGAAATTGAAATTTTGAACTGAACACTTTTAGTTTACAGGGTTAAAATGTTCTAATTCACTGTGTCATTCCTTTTTTTGGATATCCCAGTTTCAATTAATTTTAAATTTTTATTCTTTTTGCTGGGGTAGAAGGCGAGAGTGTACAAAAGTCAAACCATTGTGAATCTGGCAACAAAGAGAAGGACCACAGTCTGAATGATGTAAATAGTAGAAATAGTTACAATACCCCCTCTCAGAAGTACAGACAAATGATGCTGATGTTCCATACTATTTAAAACAAAAAGTTAGGAAGGAATATGACTTCTGTTACATCTGGACACAGGTTGACAGTGTTTTATCAGGGCTTCTGGCTGCGATATTTTTATGTAGACTTTAGCCTCATGTCACTTGTGAATAAAAAGACATTCTGTTGTGCAGATGATGACAAGAACTGGTATTAGTGTCATGGTGAGTTATCTTTCCCTTCTCGGTGTTTGTCAAACCCCCCCCCCCTGCTAGATAGTTCCTTTTGATGAAAGATGGCTCTACTGAATTGTCCTATCTGTTATTTGTGTTAACCTCCCACCCACATGCTGGTGAAAATGTGACCTACCGATTACTGGCGTATTTACATTAGCCCTCTCTTAGTGTGAAGATTAGAACCTCTGTTATCACTTCAACCTTCAATCCCAATTTGGCAGCTTAGATACAGTAACTTTCTCTCTGGTGCAATGTGGCTTCCCTGTGTCTCTTCTACAAATACTTTCACGGCTTCTGCTCCGATGAACTTAGCTCACTGGTACCCCCTATATATAAATTTACTCGAGCCACAAGATTAGCAACTAGGTCCCACCCTTTTTTCTGTGAAATTAATAAATTGTCAACGCAAATTCTACTCCAGCAGCTTCTTTTTTCGCACTTCCGACCTGTGGAATTCCCTTCCATTTACTTGCTTTCCTGACAGCTATAATCTCCTAGAATTTAAATGTAAAGTCAATAGTCATCTCCTATCTCACAAACCTGCATCATCTCTCTCATGCTCTTTTCTCCGTTCACTCCAATCTCATCAGTATTCTCATCCTTCTCTTACCCACTTCCTGACACCCCCTATAACCTGTCACTCTTTCTCATAACTTTCCTCCTAAGTAACCCCCTGCAAAACAGTGGCAATAAAATGCCTTGCTTGGGGCGATATGATGATAAAAAAAGAACCCTACATCAGGAAAATTGTTTTAATAGAAAGATTTTACAAATTTAAGCTCAAAGTAGCACTGGCTGTTCGGTCAATGAATGCCAACTGTTTCCTTATAAGGAAACAGCCAATATTACCGTTACCCTTAGTAATTAGTAGTAACAGCAGTAATACTATTAGAAATGACAAACTAGAAAAATTAGCTCCTTTTGTTAATGACTAGGAATTTATTTCTGTTAAGAAACAGATTCTCTGATTAGCAAGAAACCTAGTTGTATAGCATCAAAAACGCTATTTATATTATAGTCAGGTAATGACTTTCTGGATATTTCATTTGGCTATTGCCAGTTTGTGTGGGATGGGGATACGCATTCCATTCAGAAAGGAAGCCACACCTCACCGCCCTCAGCTGCTGCTTACCCCTGTGTTGTTGGCTCATGAACTGCTTCTTTTGAATTTGATTTGCTCTAATTCTAATAGTAAAGATCTAAGAAAAGGAAAAAAGTCTTTAAAGGTAATTTGTTCTTACGCTTGCTGTGCTGCTGACTTTCATTGCATATACTTAGTAAATATCATTTTGCTTTACTGTTCTGTTTCACTTTGGAGAGGAATAAAAGAAAATGATTGTTTGACTACCCCCCCCCACCTCTTCTATCAACTAGGTCGACTCTTTCACAACATATACCCAAGGTAAGAAACTTGTCCTTTATGCTCACAGAGAATGTTTTTTAATGTTCTGTCAGTGATATAACATACATTACAAGTGTATGGTTAGGTCTTGAAGGCTGTCACAATGCGTTTAGTAAAATAAAGGAAGGTAAAGAAGTTTTTGGGTATTACCTATTTATTATACATTAATATTTCGAGATCAAAATCTCATCTTCAGAGTTGCAGAGGAGCATGTGTCTGTCTGAGTGAGTTCGTGCCTTTCAAGGAATGGTCATTACTGGCTGCTTCTGCTGTCATTTATTGTAGCGTGTGTGTGTGTGTTAGAGTGTGTGTGCAACTGTGTTGAGAGTGTGTGTGTGTGTGTGTGCAACTGTGTCAAGTGCGCGCACGTTTATGGTGTATATATATATATATATATATATATATATATGTGTGTGTGTGATTTACAGTTGGGACCTTTTTCTGGTCTGATATCAATTTGCTTTAATATGTATGGTTTATCTAAGTATGTGTGACCTGACTGTTAGTTTGACTTTTGCAAGGGTTGAAGAGAATTTGTTTTATTACAGTTGTTTTATCTATCTGCTTTATCTTGTGGTGTGTGCTTGTCTGTGACTGTGTCATGCGTGCGTGTTTATGTGCATGTAGTTCTTGTAATTTATTTTACTTTATTTTGTATGCGTTCCAGTGTATTATCATGAACAGTTATTTACTGTTGCTAGACATTGGATGACAAAACATTTTATTTACATTATTGGTCTGATCTTTGATATTGTCGGCAGATCACTGGAGATTCTTTTAACCAAAGGAACATTCTGGATGACTCTCCTACATTAATATTGGGATCCCCAGGAAAAGCACCACTGATAAGGCAGGCAAGGAATCCCTCTCAATGAACATATTAAATTAAAAAATTCCCATAACACACTTGAAAGTCCCAATTAACGCTTACATCCCTAACCAATAGCAAAAATCATGGAATACACACACAAACAATAAACTATATCAAATCAAACCCATTCTGACTGTACAACGTCACTGTCAGTCAGTTAAGTGCCATACGTGATACACTCTTTGGGCGATCATGTCTCGAAAGAGACATGACTGACTGGACAGAAGGTTTTCTGTTCTGCTATTTAAACTATAGCTGAAGGGAGAAAAGACAGATTGTATTAATAAGTAATAATTAGTGGGGGATCAGTTCATTACTTCACAACAATAGAAAACCGATCCCCCACTTCATGCACAGAAGAAGCTATGTGTTTCCAACTATTATCTTCATTCAGTCAGTTAAGTGCCATACGTGATACACGCTTAGGCGATCATGTCTCGAAAGAGACCTGACTGACTGGGTAGAAGATTATCCCACAGTAGGTTGCCATTGCTTTCTGCAGTAGACTGGTTGCCAGTGAAGACTATAGAACTCAATCTGTCTTATTATTTAACCCATAACTGGAGAAAAGAGACGGATTAATACCTTACCCAAGGGTATTTTGGCATAAGTAAAGGCAAGGAATTCAATTGGAATTCAAACTCGGCTCCAAGATTTGTCAGTCCAAGTCGATACAATTTTAATATTATAAGGATTAATAAAAAAAAAAAAAAAAGATAAAATAAGAATCAAAATTGGTTGCACCCACATCACCCACTCCTTCCTCCTAAAAAGTGAAGACCCACCAGAATGCCCAAATTACCAAGAAGTACTCATTGTCAAACATTATTTTTAACTGCACCTATTAAAGGAACCTAGACAAAAATACTTCTACAATGTCTCCAAACTTGGGGAGTGAGATGCTCTATGAGAGTGTCGAACCCAAAGCCATTCTAGAATTCTTAAATGTTACAAAACTTTATCTCAAGCCATAAAAAGGAAACCAAATAAACACTTGGTTATAAAACACAACTGGAACTGAATTGCATCTCCACCATTTATATAATAATGACTTATAAAATAATTTATCTGCAAAATCAGTCAGTTAAGTGCCATACATGATACACGCTTGGGCGATCATGTCTCGAAAGAGACATGGCTGACGGGGCAGAAGATTATCCCACAGTAGGTTGCCATTGCTTTCTGCGGTAGACTGGTTGCCGACCAAGGCTATAGAACCCAATCTGCCCTGCTATTTAACCCATAACTGGAAGGAATAGACGGATTAATACCTTTCCCAAGGGTATTTGTGCGTAAGTGAATACAATGGATTCAACTGGAAATAGACATTTAAAAAAAAACACACAATCTTGAACCTACTCCATTTGATGTAAAATGACACATGAGGTGGGTGTGCTAGTCAAAAAGTAAAATTCATCTAAATCCCCTAAAATGCTAATCACTTTAATTTCTACTGTGATAGCGGTTGACCTTTTAACCAACTATTGATGAAATACAAAAAATTCCAACAAATGATGGCTACTTTATTTTCCATTACTTCTCACCAAAATTTATCTTCCGTAATTTTCAAGTATGGATGCCTGACAAGAAAAAAAAAAAATTGCAAATTATTTTGCTCAATGCAAACGCTTCCAAATGCTGGACCTTTTCTCTTCCCACCCTGAAAGTGGAAGAAGAACCTGACTTTGTAGTGGTGAGATAATGAAATTAACTTAATATGTCAATTCTTTTGGGTTCTAAAATTTTGGATCTAGTGCAGACAAAAGAAAAAGTATCAAAATTCTATGAACTTTAAACCTTTCAGACAAGTCTTTTGAGCATAGCTGAGAGTGGGGAAGACTGCAAATCTTAAAAAAAAATATTAAAAAAATTCAAAAGAGAATCTTGGTAAAACTACATCTCCAGACTAAACAACAAAACCTCCAAAAAATAAAACATAGGAAATAATAAGAAAAATTAATGGAAAAAAAAACATCACAAACTGCAACAGTCCACTTAACTAAAACAAATGAAGATAAATACACTAGAAAAAAAATAGCCAACCTAATAGCAACAGAATTTCAAAGAAACTCCCCAACAAATTTAAAAAATATAAAAACATTATGGAACAAAAAAATTTGAATTCACTTCAAACAATAAGGAATACAGTATTCTTTTTACTTTGATAAAGCTAAAGACTCTATAAATAAAAGTAAAAACTCTGGAACTGATCCAGATGAAATTCATTACCAATTTTTAAAACACCTGCCAGAAAAATTTCTATTAATACTTTTCCAGATCTTCAATAATGTTGTGGAGTAGTTTTTGCACTGAAGGTTATAATCGTGCTATGTCGGTTGCTAATCGACTTAATGTACATAAAATGTTAGGAATTTGGTAATCTTCCACTGAAAGCTTACTCCTTAGTATTCGGCTAACTGCCAACTAATATCAACTGCCTAGTAGTTTTACTGAACTCCAATAGAAGTCTCATGAACTCCTATGAACTTCCCAAGAACTTCCTGTTAACTCTTATTAATATAGGAGGGAGAGTCCATTATCTGAGGAATAGGTGTGTTTCACCATAACAAATAATATATGGTGTTCAAACAATAAGGAATACAGTATTCCTTTTACTTTGATAATGCTAAAGACTCTATAAATAAGTGGAAACTCTGGAACTGATCCAGATGAAATTTATTACCAATTTTTAAAACACCTGCCAGAAAAGTTTCTATTAATACTTCTGCAGATCTTCAATAATATGATGGTCAAACAAATTTTCAAAATTGTAGCTTGAGTCTGTCATCATTCCAACCGAACAATATTGTGGTATCTGTGTTGAAATGTGTCACAAAAAAAAATTAAGTCCGTCTCTCTCCTACTGCCGTAGCGACATGCACAGTCAACACCTTATGGAGAGATCTAACTGCCCTCTCATTCCAGCTCTTTACATAGAACTTGGTACTTCGCCTATGCAAAACACCACACAATACAGAGACAAGCCAGCTACCAATCACAATTTCTGTGCCTGCCCACCTGTACTCGCTTTGGGGGTGTCAAGTAGATCGACCAACTCATTGCAGTATCAATATTCTTTGGTCTTGAAAAAAACCTATGACGCCACATGGAAATATGGTGTTCTAAAAGACATATACAAAATGGGAATAAAAGGAAGAATGGTTAGATTCATTCAAAACTTCCTATCAAACCGAAAAATATAATAATAATAGTAATAATAATAATAATAATAGCAACAGAATTTCAAAGCAACTCTTCAACAAATCACTACACTCCTAAATTTTAAAAATATGAAACAATAAATAAAACTACAGTATTCTTTTTACTATGATGAAACTAAAAAGACTCCATAAATAAAAGTAAAACCTCTGGAACTGATCCAGATGAAATTCATTACCAATTTTTAAAACATCTGCCAGAAAGGTCTCTATTAATACTTCTCCAGATCTTTAATAATATATGGTGTTCAAACAAATTTTCAAAATTGTAGCTTGAGTCTGTCATCGTTCTAACTCTTGAATCCAGCAAAAACCATTCCAACTGAACAAACTACCAACCCATTTCACTAACAAATTGCATTTTGAAGATTATGGTGAGTTTGGTAAATGCTTGACTGATATGGTACCTAGAAAAAAAATCTCTTATCTTAGCTGCCAAAGTATTCTAGAAAAACCAAGGAACCAATAATCAATATGTACAGCTAGAATCCTTTATTTGTGACGACTTTGTTTCAGATCATCATGTGGTATCCATATTCTTCAATCTTGAAAAATCCTATGGCACCACATGGAAGAATGGTATTTGAAAAGACATGCACAAGATGGAAAAAGAAATAATGCCTGTATTCATCTAAAATTTTCTTTCAAACCAAACAAATTATGTAATGGAAACACACACACACACACACACACACACACAGAATAGCATTTTATCAGTTACATTATTTATTCTCAAAATAAATAGTATTATTTAAACCATTAATAAAGGAACTGAAAAAAATCCTTATATGATCTCTCAATATCCTACGCATCACCAAACATGGCTTCCTTTGAAAGATGTTTAAGCAAGATAGAAAAATGGACAAATAAAAATAGATTCCGTTTTTCTAAAACAAAGTGTTATTTTGAGAATAATGTATTATTAAAACCAGATGTGCGTTGTGATGCAGTGGATATCGGCTTGGAACGAGAAATTGGGGAGCTGATTTCGAATTCCAGTTGAATTCATTGCATTCACTTACACGCAAATACTTTTGGGAAAGGTATTAATCCGTCTCTTCCCTCCAGTTATGTGTTAAATAACAGGACAGATTGCGTTCTATAGCCTTGGCTGGCAGCCAGTCTATCGCAGAAAGCAATCACAACCTTCTGTGGTATAATTTTCTGCCCAGTCAGTCATGTCTCTTGTGAAACATGATCACCCAAGCGTGTATCACATATAGCACGTAACTGACTGATTATTAAAACCATTAAAAAAGGAACTGCAAAAAATCTGTCTGTAGATGATCTCTCAATATCCTACTCATCACCTAGCATGGCTTCCCTTATGTTTAAGCAAGATAAAAAAAATGGACAAATGAAAATGGACTCCTTTTCTCCAAAACAAGTGTTTGCATGCATTTCTGCAATAAACAAGTCTACCCCTTCAATCTAGAATTAAAATTAAATGGATACTTAATTCATATAGTCCAACAAATAAAATATGTTGATATCATACAAGATTGCAAACTTAACTTCAAGGGATACGTTGATTAATTTTAAACAAAAATGACGAAAGGCAAAAAGCTTCTAAAAGTAATAACTGAATTGGGGTGCTGACCAAAAATTAATGTTCAAAATATATAGGTCACGTAGAACATCAGAATTAAACTATAAATGCGTCATTAACAGTACCACACATAAATTCGATCTTAAAAAAACTTCAACCCATACAAAATCAAAGACTGAGATTAAACTCAGAGCCTTCTGGACATCACCTATGCAAACAGAGAAACCAGTGAACCACCTGTTTCCCTGAGATGGGAAAAACTATCCTTACTTTCTGTAGTAGACTGGTTGCCAACCAAACTGTAGAAACCAATCTGTCTTGTTATTTGGAGGAAAGAGACAGATTGATACCTTTCCCAAGGTTATTTGCACATAAGTGAATGCAATGGATTCAACTGGACTTTGAATTTGGCTCTCCGATTTCTTGTTCCATACCAATATTCATTGCTCTACAACGTACATCATAATTTGACTCCTGGGAATTTTGATATACTGGTAAAAACAAATAAACGGTCAATCCTTTACAGATACACTCTGAAATAATTCATACATATACACACACACACTTTTAAAAGGAAAACTTAACATGTTCTGTCTGCTGATGGACTTAATCAAGGCAAATCTAAGTATTTATAAACAGAAATAATGTTTTTTCCAAAAGTTTTAAATTTAAGAGACACTCATGAATATCAATCAGGTTAAGTGAAAAGTCTAGGTAAACTATGGATGATGCTAAGTGACGTAATTTAATGTAATAAATGAAAGTGATCTGTTGAATTTTTTTACTGAAATACTGGGGCATATCATCTTTATTCCTTGTGTAAAGCCTCGATCATGAGTTATCTCCCTCTAAGTTACTTGTTTACCGCTGCTGTAGCCTGATATTAAACTCACAACTCTAAGAGTCAAGTCAGGAACTAACCAATGTCTATATCCACTGGGCCATGAACAAGGACAAGAACAACTTTTTACTAGAGTTCATATTGCAATTTTTGATGTTAATGGTTTTCTCTAGTATTTTTTTCATCAGGGCTCATATTGCAATTTTGACACTAATGATTTTCTCTGGCACTCCATATTACTGGTTCCCATATTGTGTTCATCCCTATGCTTGTTCGGCTTAGGAGATTTTTGAAACCTAGCATATGTGTTGTTTACTTAAGTTTATGTAGTTTCCAGTGGCATTCTCTATCTTATTTCAACTTCATCTGATAGGGGGCAATGATCCCATTTCTCCCTCTCAGAAATATAGACAAATAATAACCTGCTTCAGAATTATCATTATTCTGACTATTTTTGGTTGATCAATACTAGTTTGGGGTGTGGTAGGAATTATTTTAATATTGCTTGGATAATTTTTTTTGAATAGTAGATGTAAAAGAGTTAGTAAATTGTATAACCCTTTTTATTTAGTTTGTTGCTAATGTGATCGTTTTTATGGCTCTATATTTTGCATGCCTTCCTCTTTGTTGATGAAGTAAAAAGGATATTGGAGGCTTTTGAAAGGGGTTTATATTGACAGGGTACAATGGGTAAATTGTTGCCATTTTATATTTTTAATTTTGCATGTGTAGTGTTTGTTTTTAATTTTGTTGACTGCACAGTACAGTAGAATTAGTTTGGCATAGTTTGTGAGAAAAAGAGCACCATAGGGCAATTCTTCTGAGAGATTTGGAAAAGGCATGCTGTACTGTTTGGCATTCGCGTCGAAAGCTTTAATAGAAACCTTTCAAAGTGTGTGGGTGTCAACTGGAGGATAGTGCAGAGGATTTGGAAAGATTTGCATGATATAGCCAGAAAACATGGTGTTTGCAGTGATCACTAGTGATGGTAACATTATGCTTTCATTCATCTTCTCACGGGGCCTCAGACTCAACAGAGAGGCCTACATCAAGTGCCTTGAGAAGATAGTGCAGCCCTTGGTTAAGTGGGTGGCTCGAAGACCCTATGTCTACCAACAGAATTCCGCGCCATGCCACCCAAATAGGAGAACTCTGTCGTGGATGTCAGACAATTTCTGCGACCACATCCCCCTTACCCCACTTACATTTAGCCACCTAATTCTTCAGATGTCACTCCCCCTTGATTATTATGAGTGGGCCACTGATGTGCAAGAGGCCAACAAAACTCCTTGAAACACTAAAGATAAACTGAAGGCAAGGATTATGGCAGCATTCACTAACTTAAACATGGAGACCCTCCAGAAGAGTTGCAGATGATTTCTAATTCATCTGGAGGCCCTGGTTGAAGCTAATGGTCATTTTATTGAATAAATTTACTCTTAATGCAATATCAGTGTTATTTTCATTTTTGAGTAATTTAGACAATAATTTATCTGTCACCCTGTAAATTTTTTCTTCATGTAAGTATTTTGGGCTGCATATTCTTAGTGCTCTTAAATAGAATCCTATATTCTAGAGTTTATCCTGTTATAGCAATACTAGCAGTATAACCCGGCGTTGCTCGGGTGTAATGAAAGCTTTAAAACTAATCCATGGTCCTGGAGCTCAGACTCTTTGGACGTTGGCACGAAAGACTAAAAAGCAATAGTTGTTTTCAGTTAAAGTGAAACCATAGACTGAAAGAAAAATGAATGGATGTAAGTCAAATTTTGAAGTTTGGTGAGAATCGGATAAAAATTGTGGATTTGTATAAAGGACATACAGGCAGATAAACAGGCACACACACACAAACATCTTGCCTTTTATATATGTATATTATCGATTTTCTGCACTATTGTAAAAACTGCAACCTTGAAACTTCTGAATATCGTTTCTTATATCTTTGTTTATGAGTGTATCAAATCCGATTAAAATTGGACCACTCCTTCTATAACCCGATTTTTTTTATTATCGATTTTCGATATTTATTGGGGGGTACCTCGACACAAAACCTAGCTAAGAACACTCACAGACGCTTATAGTACAACTGTGTAAATTTTCAAGAAATTTTCCGCACCATGCCACCCAAATAGGAGAACTCTGTCAAGCTTTCTGCTCTTGTGTGCTTACAGTTGGCATTATTGTGGTCATGTGATCAAAGTTTAAGCTTAATTACACCAGAATTCTTGCTGCTATTACACTGCAAACATGGCCACTCTGCTAGCAGTGGGCGTCAAGGACACAAAAAGTGATCTGATTTAGGGATTATATGGAAATTGGTGTTTCAACTTGATATAGCTATCAATCAATTTTAGCATTGATAAAGATTCGGATATTTTTGGAGTAAGTTGCAATAGTTTATGTTGCTTTCTTCATGTATCACAGACGATATAGTTAGGGTTCTTGTCCCGTATTAGTCAAGGAACCTCATAATTGAAGACGTTGAGGAAGAGCAGAAATGAATGTTAGTCTGTTCTTAAAACTAAAGAGGATAATGATGAATAGATGATATGACAGGCCATTGAAAGTTCCCATTTAATCCACTTTGACCTGGGCATCTTGTTAGGAAACCAGTGACATGTGCCTGTGATTAACACCCCCTGATGGAGAGATCTCGTGGGCAACATCTTATGGTATTTCAGGAAAACAAGGCTGGTAGATTTAATGGAATCCTTCATAAGTTTGTTATCAATTTTCCAGCAGCTATCGTCTTGGATATTGAATATTTAGAGATAAACTGATAATCATGTGTAAATCGTTAAAATTACCTGATTGACCTTGTTCACAGGTATTGTTAGGGCTTTTTGGAAATGAGTATTGTCTGCTCAGGTGGAGAGAGAAAAGAAAAAAAAACCTTGTGTTAAGAATAAAGCTAAGGTAGGAGGTGTCTCTCCTTTGCTTATTTTTGCCATTGTTTTGTTTTGCAGTGTTTCATCTGCACTTTGATGGCCTTTTTCATATTAATTAATTTGCACGAATGAACTGTGAATAAATTGATTAATTCGAGAAATGCACTTTGATAATTGCTTATGCCTATTTACTTTTTTTTGCGTGTGTATGTGCGTTGTGGACTGGGTTGATTTGTTAGGTGTTCTTCCTCAATAAGGATGAAATCCATGTGTTATTTCAAGATTAGTTTGGGGCGGGGGTTATATGTAGAAATTTTAATATTTTTATTTTATTTTACTTTTTGAATTCTTCTTGCACTTTACTGGGTTTTTTTTATTGGCTCTCTGATAGATTTTGATTTACTCAATCTCTCTCTCTCTCTCTCTCTCTCTCTCTCTCTCTTATTTTTTGTTTGACTCTCTCTTTCTCGTTTCTTGTTTGACTCTCTTTCGCATGTTTTTTGTTTGGCTTGCTTTTTCTCACGTGTTTCTTGACTGACTCACTCTCTCTCATTTTTTATTGGCTCTGTGTCTCACTTTCTGATTGGCTCTTTCTCTCTTATACTTTGAGAGACTTTTGCCAACTTTCTACAAATTGTTTAAATTAAAAAAAATTAAAAACCTGTCAGGAATCCTCCACTAGTCAGTCTTCAAAAAATGTCTGGCTGTTTTCTTGGAACCATTCTTCTGAAATTGTGATAATGAAGAAATTAAATATTATTTCCCAAAAAATGAAAAGGATTTCGCATAAAGTCTACTAAGTAAGTGTTAGGATGAATAAAAACCTATTCCAGGGGAAGTAACTCTTGCCTGTTTCAAACAGAGTACCTCCTTTTTCACCTCTGGAAGTGAGTCCATGTGATCAATGCAACATTCAGACCTGAGACGTGTGACACTCAACAGACTTGGAATATGGCCATCAATGGTTAAGAACACATGTATGTTCTCCTGCCCTAATGGCTGTGACACACAACCTGATAACTTGGGACTGATTCCGTATGCACCTATGTTGTAATGTTTCTCTGTGTAAAATAAATGTATACTTCCAGTCAACCGTGAGTAAATTTCTATTTTCCATCATTCCACATGCTTTCTCCATGTGCTACATGCACATATTCGTCCACGGACCATGAATTATACTGCAAATTAAGGCATTATATTTATTAGACAACAAACACCCCATTCATAACGGTAAATTACCACCATCAACAGCAGTAGACTAGATGCAAAATGTACCTCTATATTCACTTCAACAGAAATATGATTTCCAATGGTTGGGAATTAAAACTTTTAAGTAATATCCGGTAAATTTACAAGATAATAATTTTAGGAAATTACCTACAACGAAACCATTAACCTCCATCTCTTTTGAAATAGCTTTAATGTTTTGCAGGAAGATCCATTTTTATTCAAGGTGACTTCAAAAACTACCTATAAACTGCAATCTGCCGCCATTATTTTTTACAATTATTTAATTTTTTTTAAATTTTCAACTTTTTTTCTGGGATGGAATTTTTAAAACTCATGTTTTATGTGGTGGTTTATTAAAACAATTCCTCATACAACACAGGCTATTAAATTTTTATTTCAGTTCATTTTTTGGTCTGCTGTCTTCACAGTGATATTCAAAATGATGAATCTCCAAACTAACATAATGAGGGAGAAGCAATCCATTGTTACAAATGGATTTCCGCATAGGTTGTGGAATGCAAAACAGGCTGTGGATTAGTGTAGAACAATAATAGAATAACAACACTGATTGGCTTGAGGGTCCCAGCTAGCGTCCAGCTGGCAGACAAAAACAAAGCATGTTGTAACTCAATACAAACCCTGCTGTATTTACTAGCCCTCCCACGCAAGGCCGGATGTAACACATGGTCATTTTAATGTGGGAATTCCCAGCCATATAGCCGGGCCAAAAATATGTCTGTCTATTTTTACCGAGTCGTGGTTCTACCCTTCGGCGAAACCACGACTGGGTTTGTGCTCTCTGCTCGAAAGCAGAGAGCTGACAGTGTTATAGGGTTACAGAGCAGTCATCCGAAGATGACCGCTTCAATGCAAACCCTGCAAACTATGTGTATTTATTTTGTAAACTTACAAACTTACAAAATTATGGCACAAGGCCGAAAAATGGGGAGGGGGAACAAAACTCGGGTTGGTCTACAGATACTCTATCCTATATCTAGCTAATCAGATTCGCGACCCATACATACGTTACAATGATTCTCATTCACCATAAAAATTTGTCCATCAACACTCATACTTGTCGTGCACCAAAATACCGCAAAAACATACCGAGGACCTACAAAACGCCCCAAATGTACATAAAAATTTGTGGTTTGTACAATAAATTACAAAAATAACTTTAAAAATTTTCATGAAATGACATGATGGGAAGGGGTTATGAAGAAACAAAAAATCCCAAAACAAAACAATTTCAAATGAATATATATACATCGTGTTAGTAAGACCCAAACACACCCTCATAATTAAAGAGGCCGCTGTATTCTGCCTTAAAAGGACAGAATCAAGAAGCTCTCTTTCTTAGGGGAATGGAGATGCCGGGTACAAAATAAATTGGACAGTAGAATATATAAGGCTGACCCAGCCGAGAATGAAAAACGGGACAAAATAACAATGGACAATGGGGATCTCGAACTGGATCATAACGAAAGCAGTGGAGCCGGGAACAGGCCGGGACAAACACATTCACTCACATTAACTAGATACACAAAAGAATTCTTACCTTAACCGCGGGAGGGGTTCCAAAGGAATCCACCCCGATGCGACTAGCAGATCTAAAAGAGAAAATCAAGGCTAGCCCCGGTCACACGAACCAGGCTCGCTGCAATTATCCACCTTTCGCTGAACTCTGTCAGGTGCAGCCGTTTCCGTTCAGTTCTAATCTTCATTTTGAGCTGATGCGCAAAATATCGGATTAGATCCTGATCCGAAAGACGGCCGCCCCGCAAGACTTCCTCCAGACGCGTCATCCAAATCAC
Source organism: Ascarosepion bandense (assembly GCA_037127315.1). Classification (NCBI taxonomy): domain Eukaryota; kingdom Metazoa; phylum Mollusca; class Cephalopoda; order Sepiida; family Sepiidae; genus Ascarosepion; species Ascarosepion bandense. The sequence goes on along the minus strand of JBBBDQ010000540.1, from coordinate 60,554 downwards.
CATTCTAGCCGTGGCCAGTAGCGACAGAAACACCATCCGCTTCACTCCAGAGTACGGGGGCAACACATTGTCCACAGCGTATGCGCGATCAATGAGCAGAAGCTCCCGCGGCGCGATACGAGCAGTCAACTCGCCGACACGCTCCCACAACGGGCGAACACGCAAACAATGGAAGAAGGCGTGCGCAGACGTCTCCTTAATTCCAAGGTTGCAACGCTCACAATCTGGTAAATCCGCCAGGCCCATTGCGAAACGCTTGTCATTGAGAGACAAACCATTCCGAGCCAATCGCCAGGTCAGAGAAAACTCAGAGTTGCTGAGCCAATCCGCACCTGGCGCCCAAGACCAATGAGAGCGATACTCCTCTCTCGTCATGCCAAGCTTACTCCACAGTTTATCCTTCACGGCGCCCTCCACTAATCCCCGATAGAAGATTCTCCTAGGCTGTGAAAGGTCACTGGACCGTGGAATGGCCCGCAGGGCCTCCAGACATTCGAGCAGGAATTTCGGCCGAACCCATGGCCTAACTGTAAGCCACAGGATCGGGGGAGTGATAGTGAGGCAAGGGAACATGTCCCTCACTACCCCCGCAAGCAACCGATCCTCCTCCAAACCCTGCAAACTATGACTGGAATCAAGCTAGTATTTATACAGAAATGCTTCCACTCATTTGCCAGCAGCCAATGACAGCTCAAGCAATGGACTATCCCACTTGAGCACAATGAGATGATCCAGGGCACCATAAATAGCTTTCTTTCTTAAGGTGGGTTTATTATGGTCTCAGATTGTTCCACAACTGAGTGCTTATCTTCACAACAGAATTGTTCTACAGATTAGCAGAAAAAATACCGAATTATTAGAATTAAGATTACTTCCTTTCAATATATATTCCGTACATGTGAGCTGATATTTTATCATATACGTGATGAAAGAATTACATAGATATTTTATCAGATAGAATTATGGCTCTTATTTTACGAGCTCCCTAACCCCATTCTAGGCTTTTACTGACAGACATACTGTCAAATTTACTTTCAAACAGTTCTTTTCTTTTTCTTTTTTGAGACCATTCTCTTCTCTAAGTGTTAATAATAAGGATAAGCAATTTCCACACACAATAACCTAAAACCAGATCTCAACAAAGTTGAATACATTATGAAATTTTACAAGAGCCTGGTCAGGCCATTCCACGAAGAGGAGCTATCCATAATTCATTTTCCAGTCATGGTAGTCCGAAAACGTTGTCGGCATTGTTTATTTTTCATTCTATGTCTCTTTTCCCACAGGCAAAACGTTGCAGGCCGATTACTGCCCTATCGCTATTTCCATGGTAAATGTTTAGATGAACTATATTCCTTAGTTCCACCAGTTCAGACCTTTACATTTACCATGGAAATAGCAATAGAGTAGCAAGAGGCTTAGATGTGAAGGTCTGAACTGGTGGAACTAAGGATTGTAGCTCATGTAAACATTTGCCATGGAAATGTTAATAGAGTAGCGAGAGGCAGATAAACAGACACACACAAACATCTTGCCTTATATATATATATATATATATATATATATATTATTTTAATTCAGATACTTTAATCCAAGCGGAAAAAGCAGGAAGTTAAATTCCAAAATCCCGATCCTAATTAATATTAAAAATTGTATTTTAATATTAAAAAATGATACAGGAAGAGAGCTCCATGTAATAAAATATTACAGAGCAAATTTTCTTTTTGTTTCCTGTTTAGGATGCGGTTTCCGGTTTTCTCTTTTCCAATCTTTACACTCTTTTCCTTTATTTTTTTTTTTTCAATTGGAGTAGATAGACTAAACTATCGCCCAGTTCACACTCCACCCACATCTATTGAACAGGTGTAGAGGCTCATCCCTTGTTACCTGTTTAGGATGTGGTTTCCGGCTTTCTCTTTTCCATTCTTTTTACCCTTACGTAGCCCCCTGCGCATCAGTGGCGTTACCGCCTTGCTTGGGGTGATATGATTAAAAAAAATATAAATTAAAAAAGGATTAATTCAATGATGTTGGATGATCATTTCAATATGAAAATCCCCACGGGGGATAACACATCACCTCAGCAACAGAAAAATCCTTTCAGAAACTGGAGAAAAATCAGTCTAATTTTCCTTTTTTAAATAGATTTGCAAAGAAATTAAAAAAGAAAAAGAAAAAAAAGATAAAACAAAATAAAATCAAATAAACAAGAAATGAAAAATTGACATCGTCTGGGTTTGCAAAAAAAGGAAAGAGAATTGTAACTTAAAAATTAACAGACGCCCGTGTTGAATTGATGTAAGGTTAAGCAACACAGAAAAAAGGTGGGAGATAAGAGAGATAAGGAAGGAAGGGAGGGAAAAAGAAAAGAAAAGAAAGAAAAAATTTTTATATATTACAGACGCTGGACATATTCAAAAACCTAACTTCCCAAAAACGTTGAAGTATAAGAAAAAGGCCTTTACTTAAAAAGGCATAATTATTTTTAAAGGGAATAAAAAGATATAGGATTAAAATAAATTTTTTTTTTTTTTTTTTCAAAAAATTAGGTCATTTGATTTAAACTAAATAAAGACATCGCTAGGTAAAAACAAAAAAAAAAATTAATTTACAATTATACATACATATAGAAGTACACACACACACACACACAATTTTTCGATTATGAATACATATATACATACATACACACATACATTCAATTCCATACACACTTATATACGTATATACACATACATGCGCATACACACCTATATAAAAATTCACACACACACATATATACATTATACATATGCACACACACACATACATATAAAAAATATAAAAAATTAATGAATATGATAAAAAAGAGCATTTGAATAGCTAAAAATTTTTTAACCACATAAATACATATATACACACATATATACAAATATGCACATACACACACAAACATACACATATACATAAAAATTATAAAAAGAAAAATTAAAAAATTAAAAATTAAAAAACTTAATATTTAAATTTAAATTTAAATTTTAAAATCCACCCTATGACGGCACTTATTAATGAATTCGTTCCTAAGATTCAAAAGTAAGTCCTGATGAGGATACTTCAAAATCAGAATCTTTTCCAATAAACATAGACGGCACCTATTACAAAAATTTTTAGGGGTACAAGCTGAGCCTATTAATTTCTAGCTGATTATAGGGTCCTGCCCTTCCTCCTTCATTTTCCAGAATCTACGTGATAGTGCTATCCCCCTTGGGGATTTTCATATCGAAATGATCATCCAACATCATTGAATTAATCCTTTTTTTTAATATATATATATAATCGATTTTCTGCACTAATGTAAGAGCTGCAACCTTGAAACTTCAGAATATCGTTTCTTATGTCTTTGTCTATGAGTGTATCAAATTTGATTAAAATCAGACCACTCCTTCTATAACCCGATTTTTTTCGATTATCAATTTTCGATATTTATCGGGGATACCTCGACACAAAACCTAGCTAAGAACACTCGCAGATGCTTATAGCACAACTGTGTAAATTTTCAAGAAAATCGGTTCAGCCGTTTCGGAGTCTATAGGTAACGGACACACACAGAGACAAAGTTCCATTTATAAATAAGTTTAGATTTAGATATATATAAACATTTCATCCCAAGCAAGGCAGTACTGTCACTGGTGCACAGGGGGTTACTGTGAGAGGAGAAGGAAGAGAAAAAAAACAGTACAGGATATGGTGAAAAAAGGACAAGAGAGTAGTGGGCGTCAAGGAGAAAGAAAATGGCACTTAAACCTTTGGAGAAGAAAGCATGTGGAAGGGAGTTCCAAGGAAATTGCTAGAAAAAAGGTGGCAGTTACATATACATAATTCAAAACCAGATCTTATTTGTATGTTCATAATATTTTCTTCTTACCATGGATACCAGAGAGTATATTTTAGCAACTTCGTAAATCAATTTACACAAATAGCAATCAACAATGGGCCTTCTTTAAAGCCTTTGTGCTTTAAGATCTTAACTAAGTGCAAATGTTATTCAGGGGATGGATTTCGTACAACTCTCTTATATCATAACTAGCAGTATAGCCCGGCATTGCTCGGGTGTAATGAAAGCCTTAAAACTAAGCCATCGTCCTGGAGCTCAGACTCTTTGGACGTTGGCATGAAAGACTATCGGATAAAAATTGTGGATTTGTATAAAGGATGTACAGACAAACAGACACACACACACACATCCTGCCACACATATATATATATATATATATATATATATATATATATATATATTTTATGGATTTTCTGCACTTTTGTAAGAACTGCAACCTTGAAACTTCTGAATATAGTTGCTTATGTCTTTGTCTATAAGTGTATCAAATTTGATTAAAATTGGACCACTCTTTCTATAACACGATTTTTTTCGATATTTATCGGGGGGTACTTCAACACAAAACCTAGCTAAGAACACTCGCAGACGCTTATAATACAACTGTGTAAATTTTCAAGAAAATCGGTTCAGCCGTTTCAGAGTCTATAGGTAACGGACACACACACACACAGACACACGCACACACACACACACACAAAGTTCCATTTATAAATAAGTTTAGATTTAGATTATTTATCTTTCCCTTTTAAAAATTAGAATTTCAGTTTTATTTTATTATTTTTACTTTTTACTGTTCACTTAAATGTGTTAATCATTGTCTAAAGTGGGTTTTTTTCCTTCTTTCAGGTAAGTCTTGACTCAGCGCGGATTAGATTGCTATAAAGACTGGAAGGTAGTTACATAATTTGGCTTTCCTATTTTCTTTGTCTTTTTTTTCCATTTTTTTTTTTTTTTTTTTTTTTTTGATTGGTCAATGGAGGCAATGAGTGAAATTTGGTGTGCAGAGCTTTTCAGAAGTCATTAATTGCTATCATTTTCCGGCATGAAACACTCTTGCCTCTTATTGTTGATTTGAATGTCTACTTTTATGTTTACATCTTATCCTGATCCTTGATATTGAACATATTTACCTGGAAATGTAGCATAACTTAAAACCTTATTTATGTGTGTGTGTGTATTTGGTCAACAATCCCTCTTTTATACAATTTCATGAAAGGCAACTGGAAAGTTGCAATTAAGCTTTTTATTAAATTTTTCTTTTATTTGTATGTTTTTCTTGTCTGGACATAAAGCATGAAAAGATTATCCAAATGTTCGGCATATCTGAGTACTTTTGATGATTCTTTTAGCCATTATTGGGGATCATTTTTATTTTTAACTGATCTAGGGACTTTTTTTATATATGTATCTAGTTATAGGAATGTTTTATTTTCAAAACATTATTGCCATGTTCATAATTGATATTGAGTGTTGGCTTTATTTTTTTTATTAATAATGCTTCCATTATTTGTAGCCCTGTTTTACATGTGGATAAGGCTATTATACTTGTATTTTCTACAAATATGTTATGGATGGAGTTTGGTAGGTTTCTTTTTGTGTTTAAATTGGTCCTAATTTGGTCAGAGAGGTGTATGTGTGTGTATATATATATATATATATATATACGCACATAGACACATTGTGGCCAGTGGTTAAAGCATGATCATTCTAACAATGAAACCTGGGTTCAAATCACAGTGGTTTTAGGATGAAAATAAAAATGCTGTAGTTCACCCATACCATGTACATGAGGGGGAAAAAACTGTTTGGATGATTGTGTTAACACAGTCTTGAGCTATCATCTAGAATCCATGTGTATATTTGCTACAGTTAGTAAAAAAAACAATTAAAACAATGGCTTTAGACATGTGACCTTAAGAATCATTCTAAGGGCTCGTGATTTTTAAACCCTGTCTGTGTCCCATAGTTGCCACAGTTACACTATCTCTTTACCTATTATATCACACATCAAACTGACTCCATTTCTGTCTGGATTTCTTGTAGGAGAATTTATCATTATTTACATGCACACTAATGTCCTCATCTTCGTTTTGTTGTGATATATATATAAAACTGAAGTTAAAATAAATATATATTAATAAATATACATATTATCCTCGGTCTATGGCATGACTCGGAGTTTCATGCTTTATGCAATCATCTGGTGCATATTTCAAACTGATAGTTAAATGGATTTTAAGTTTTGAATTTAAATTTTTATCTTATTAAAAAAGCAGTAACTTTATAAGATTTAATTTCCATGAACATCAAGAGAATTTAAATTCAAATCGATTAAACTGTCAGTTTGAAATATGCACCTAATGTTTGCATAATACATGAAACTCTGAGTCATGCCATAGATCGAGGATATGTATATTTCTTCTTATCTAAGAGAAGGAAATCTCTGAAATAAAACCCTCTACACTTTCTCTGTTCAGAAAAGGGTAGGCTGAACTCTCTAACCTTGATAGGTAATCTTTTTAGAGATGGTTTCTCAATAAAAACACTGAGTTTTTAATCTCCTAAACTGGTTGGTGTCAGTAAGGGCATATGGCTTCTGCTCCAATGAACTTAAGTGACTGGTGCCTCTGCAACAGGTGTTTACTCGTGCAACCAGATTGGCAACTGGGTCCCACCCATTCACAGTTAGGTTAGCCAAATGGAGACGACAATTCTACTCCTGCAGCTTCTCTTGCACTTCCCGCCTGTGGAACTTGCTTCCATATTCTTGCTTTCCTGATGGCTACAACCTTGAGGAATTTAAATGCAATGTCAATACTCATCTATTAACCACTTGACTAGTTCTTTAATCACCCCGTATATACTTTCCTTTCTCTCCACCTTTGAAACTGTCATCACACCTGCATTCTCATCTTTCTATTGCTCTTTTCTAACTGGTTCGTATTCCCCTTCACTCTCTTCTAATTAATCTTTTTACACTTAGGTAGCCCCCTGCACATCAGTGGCATTTCTGCCTTGCTCAGGGTGAAATGATTAAAAAAAACAGCTGTAAAACTCACTCCAATATTTCATGATAGTTCAATTATAAAGCCATCAAGAGAACCCTGTCCAACCTATACTAGCATTGAAATGGATGTTAAACGATGATGATGATGACATGCATTCTTTGTTTTCTGAACCATTGTCTATTTTTATTGGAGAAAGTTTCCAATGATCTTTCTTTCTTTTCTTCTTTCCTTGTTCTCTGTAATCAGTGTTTAATTTGATGCTGTATTTGAAATGGTTGTTTGTTCAACTGAGTTGACCTTCTTAGAGCTGTTTTCACTCATCCAGTTCTTTATTTTGCTGTAGTTTCTCTTCTTGCCTCTTTTCGTAATCTAGCCAGTCACTTGAGATAAGCTTATCTGCTTGAAATCCTTTTTAATACCGTCTTTGTTTTATTTTCACTTGATGCAGGTCAGATTTTAAACAAAAGACTTTGCTCTTTCTCTTGCAGAAAGAATAGTTTAACTCTTTAACTGTTGTGAATTGGAAAAGAGAATAAGTTGATTAAAAGTATCGTTACATCGTACTACACTCTGATAACTTGCTCAGCAGGCCTAGCATAGAATTGGGCACTGTATGAACCTTTGATTAGAAAAGATATGTTAAGATACTGAAATTAGTGTTTTTTCTATCAGATAATTGTGAACATGAAAGGGCGGAGGCTATGGAAAAAAGAGGGTTCGTTTGTGTCTGGCGTGCAGGGCAGTAATCTGTTCCAAAGAAAGAAAATAATAATAATACTCACCGCTGTCTTAATAATCCACCTTCAGCTCATTCTAAAGGAAAAAAGAGAGGAGGCCCTCGAGTGGAATTTTTATAGACTGAGGAAATGGATTATGGGTAGAGAAATGGATTATGGATAGATAAAACCGACCGACCAAGTTCACCGGGGGGGGGGGGGGGGTCAGTGGCGTCAATTTCTTGGCGAGAAGCTGACGCAGAGAGACGCAGTGAAAAGGTGGAAGGAGGAAAGTGGAGGAGGAAGAGGAAGAGGCGTAGCAAGATCCAACGGTCTGTGGTTTGATCCCTGGCTCTGCACTCACTAGAAGAAAGTGTTGAGATAAATATTGCAGTTTACTTGATGCTTAGAAGTTCAATCTCGGGATTAGGTATTGTAATTGATATACCTCTAAGTAAGAGGGCCGAGAAGAAATGGCATGACAAAGATGAATAACATAATAGAGTAGTAGAAATAAGTTCTGGTATGGACAACTGTGAGAACACATCCCCCCCCCCCCGCTTCTGGAATGTGACAAGCCTCGGAATAAGCTCAAAGACAACAATGTCTAGAACACTATCACTAGAGCCAAGATGAGAATGGCAGTTTGGATAAATCCCTATATAATGCAGAATAAACATCTACCTTGTGTACTCAGACACACATCTATCTATCTATCTATCTATCTATCTATATAAATATAAACACTAGGGAGGCAGAAAGCATCCTCTCTTAAGGTATAAACAAAAAGAATTGCTCCATACAAAAGTCAAAATTGAATACACTGAACAAAGATATTTAACTAGAAGACATCTTCAGTATTCTAAAATAAAATTTAAAAAATAAAAATTTTTAAAAATCAAAATCTGATTAAATCTACCATCTCACTATAACCGAACATGAAAAAATAATACCTTAAACCCTATCTTTTTGGCATTAAATATTCCACGGTGGTTGATATGTCATTAAACAAAACTCAGAATTGCATGTTTAAAATAGTGACTCTGCCTTAGTGTGTAACAGTCATTAGGGTCAAGGCCACATCAAAAGGAATGGGATTTGTGTATGTGTATGTGTGTGTGTGTGTGTGTGTGTGTGTGTGTGTATATATATATATATATGTGTATATACACACACACACACAAACTTATAACTATACTTGTTTCGAAAAACCCTCCGTATCTACATGGAAGGAAAAGATGGTTGTAAAAAAAGAAAAAGCTAAGCACATGAACATCAGCCAAAGCGATTTAAACCGAGCCAGCACGTAGCCTAAAGAAAAACCCTATACGAGTAATCAACTAACAAAAAAGCGCTCAATACATAAGCAGAGCAGAATAAGTAAAGTAAACCTTGTGAAACAACAAACTTACGAACATTTCACCTAAGTGGATCGTCAGGGACCGCTGGCTGCCTGATGATCCGCTTAGGTGAAACCTGGGTAAGTTTGTTGGCTCACTAGGTTTACTTATATGTATACACACACACATATAAAAAGAACCCAAGGTTTTACAAATTTGAGTTCTCTGACTTTCTTCCTTTTTTTTTTTTTAAAGTGCTCAATACAGTAAATATTGTAGAGTATAATATAATTAGAAATTAACAATGCATTGCAACACAGAATTTCTTTGTTTTGAGATTTCTATCTCATCATCAAGCAATGTTAGTTGTGAAAATGATTTTTATTTATGAAAATAACATCCAACCTTGCCTGATGATGAAACAAATCTTGAAACATAGAAATCTCTGTCACAATGTATTGTTAATTTTTGTACACACACACACACACACACAAACACACATATATATATATATATATATAAGGATGCCATTTTATTTTAAAATTTTTAGCGTTTGATGCTGTTTAGTATTTTGGTATTATCCACTAGTATTTGTTATGTTCATAGTTATATTTTGGTTGCTCATGATGTACTAGTTGATAATTTGCACAGAGTTTCAACAACTGACAAGTCAATCTATGAGAGATTGTGGCACAATGTAGCTTCCCTGTGTCTCTTCTACAAATGCTTTCATGGCTTCTGCTCCGATGAACTTAGCTTACTGATGCCACCCATATATGAATTTCCTCAAGCGACAAGCTTGGCAATTAGGTCCCACTCTTTTACTGTGAAACCAATAAAATGTAAACACAAATTCTACTTCACCAGCTTCTTTTCTTCTACTTCTCGCCTGTGGAATTCACTTCCATTTACTTGCTTCCCCGACAGCTACAATCTCCAAGAATTTAAATGTAAAGTCAATAGTCATCTCCTATCTCACTAACTTACATCCTCTTTCTCATGCTCCTTTCTCCGTCCACTCCACTACACTCTCACGTATTCTCATCCTTCTCTTACCCACTTTTTGACACGCCCTATAACCTGTCACTCTTTCTCATAACCCCCTGCAAAACATTGGCAGTAAAATGACTTGCTTGGGGCGATATGATTATAAAAAAAAATGTAAGAATTTCATGCTGTTTTATTATTATTGTTGTTAGTATTAATTAACTTTACATTTAAATTCTTGGCTTTTATATATATATATATATATATATATATATATTATCGATTTTCTGCACTATTGTAAGAACTGCAACCTTGAAACTTCTGAATATCATTTCTTATGTCTTTGTCTATTATTGCTTTTCGATATTTATCGGTGGTACCTTGACACAAAACCTAGCTAAGAACACTCACAGACGCTTATAGTACAACTGTGTAAGTTTTCAAGAAAATCAGTTCAGCTGTTTTGGAGTCTCTAGGTAATGGACACACAGACACACACAAAGTTCTATTTATAAATAAGTTTAGATACTGCAGATGCAATCTCTCGGAGAGTATGAAAATTTATAGACAACATTTTTATATAGGAGTGATATTTGAGGTTCTGGGTTTTTGGCAATTAGATGTTTTAAACTTTTTATCGTAGATGATGAATCTCAGGTGACATGTATTGAGTGATGTGTATAGGTGAATTTTTAATTGCTTTTTCAGCCCTTTTTATAATTAGGATGCATCTGGTTATTATAGAAGAAGTTAATGTTGTCGAGTAATTGGCGATGGGTAAATGTAATTATCAGAAATGCTTAACAAACAAAGCTGACAAAGTTTGCAATAAACAATACCAAGAGAAAGAACAGGGCTAGAAATACTATTAAGCAAGCAAACAATATATGCAAGGCAAAGCGACAGTATTAAGGCAAAATGTTTATAAACTAAGAATTGGGGTTGACACATATGAACAAGGGACACAGACGAGCAATCGCAGTGTTATGAGTTCAAGACAATAAAGATAGAACTAAGTCGGATGAGAACAAAAAGTGGCCTATTGGTTGGGAAGAAATCCCAGCATGCATCTGTATGTTTTTGTCTATAAATTTGATGAGTGGGATGCATTTTGCAGTCATTCCCAATGGGATTGGCACCAATGGGTGTTTATTTTTGTTTGCATCAGGGATCTGGGCGATGTCTGGTGTTACGATTTCTAAATTTTGTGAAGGCTAACTTTATTTGTTCAGTGATGATATGGTTAGTTAAGTTATTGTTGATGAGAGTTTGTTTAATATCCTTCGTTCTTCATAGAATAGAATGTTTGAAGAAGAGATCAATTTGGCTTGGTAAATTCTGTTTTGTATCTATTTACATTATTCGGACTTATGTCCACATCTTTATTGTACTGACAATGTTTTGGTCTTTGTATGCGCTATGGACCAGGTTAAGGTCCAAAAAGAACTACACAACCACCAGGGTAGAAATAACAAATATGTATTAACAAGAAATAACAATACAAAATGTGGAAGGTGTTAGTATGACTGTCAGTCTGGTTTCGAGTGAACTACTACCAACTCGACTCTTTCTCTCTTGAGTGGGGTAGTATATATATAGTGTTAGGAAGAGTTCATTCTGAAGTTACAGGGAAGGACCCATGACAGTATGCTTCGAACATCTTTGAGGGATCAAAATTTTGAACTGAACCATTTATTTCAATCACTGAAATAGATTGTTCTCATTCCATGAGTCATGCTACTTCTAGATAATGTAATCAAATAATGTAAATAATTACAATATCTCATCTCAGATATATAGATAAATATTTTGTATATGTGAGGACATTTACTTTTGTGATTGAGTCAATATGAGTTTCTCTGAGTGGGTTTTTTTTTATGAAGGAAAGTGGTAAAGATGTGATTGTTGATGTCAGCTAAAACATTGAGAAAAGCAAATATTGACTTTGTAACTGAAGTGTAGGATGTTTATTCTCAAAGGTTTCTTTCAGTTTTTTTTTTTTTTAAATCTCAGCTTTTTACTAATATCAAAATGACAATGTAACAAATGTGTATGGCGGAATTATTGAAGATTTGTTTACTACATGGGTCATGTATCTTTGAGAGGTAGACCCATTACTACATTGACAGTATATGTGTAATTGATAATTGATGCCATGGGGGTCATAAAAAGGAACTTTTATTGGGTGAGATAGATGCTTATGTAGGATTGCATGGAGTTGTGACAGGTAAACCTGTGAGAAGGTGTAGTGTTTGTTGTAAGAATAATGCTGCTTTTCTTTTTTTTTTCTTTTTTTCTTTTTTTTTTTTTCTTTTTAATGTTGAAAATGTAATCTGTCACTGAAGGCATGGGTACCTGCCAGGTAGGGATTATCATCTCTCAATTGTGTCTCTGAGGATAGATAGGCAGTTGAGAAAATGAAATACTCTAAAGGTACCTGGTCTTGGAGAACAGTTGACTGAGGCTGCACCATTCCATTGTATGAAAGGGGTGGATCAGTGGTCATCACCAAGGCCAGCAGCATGGATGGTTATGAAATCTGGGCAATTTTTCTCCCTAGATTGAGTGTACATGCTCGAGTGCCCACTAACCTTGTGTCACAACTCAACCCAGTTCTGAGGAAGTGGGTAAATAGACTTACTGAGGACATGAGAACTCGTAAACATTTTTTTTTTTTTTATGTAGTGTGGGTTTTTGCAGTAGATTAAAAATCTGATATTTATTTGTGATGATGCAGATTGGCAAATTAATTGCTTTTTTATCCTATTTATAATTAGGATGCAATTGGTTATGAAATCACAAGTTAATGGCAACTTTACTTTTGTTCGTATCACGGTGAGGTCCTGTGTTTCATAAATTTCTTCAAGGCTAATTTTATTTGTTTTTTGATGATATTGATATAGTTGACTAGAGTTTATTTAATGTACTATGTATGTACCTATGACCATTAGCATTCCTCATAAATATGTTAGACACTTTTGTGAGGTGGGGTTATATTGCTGCCTCTCAGTTCACCCTTAGCAGTGATTATCTACTTCATGCAGCTGGCAAATATTGTATTTTGTTGATATTATAAAGATTACTATTTCATTTTCTAACCTCCATTTTGGCTATTTCTTGTCTTTTTTAGGTTACTATATATATATATATATATATATATATAGTGTATCGATGCAGCAAATAATATTCTAAACATGTGTTAAATATAAGAGACAATGAATGTCTTATGTTTAATCATGAGCTGTTCTAAACGTCATATTTTTGCTTTAATTTCAGATGAAAATAAAGACAAAAATTCTCCAACATTTGGATAATTTTTTATTAATTTGTTTCTAAGCTTTCAGCTCACATGAGCCATCTTCAGAGAGGTTATAAGGATTGTAACACAATAACATCCACCATCAGCAATAATTTTTCTTGTGTTTACATAAAACTTTGCTAAGCAATGGCAATAGTTACCAAAAATAGCAAACACATTTCTCAAATTTGCAATGCGGTTCTATGACGTCACACCGTGTGATAGCGCGAAATGACAACAAAACCATATATTCAAATGCAATCTAATGTGTTATGACCAGATTTAACCGTGATTTTATTAAGTGTGGGTTGTTTCGATTTAATATAAATGACCTCCAATATCTGAAGGTTCTTTTTACTGTGTGTATAAGTGAGGATTATTGTATTGTTGATTAACAGATTTTTATCTGGTCATAACACATTACATTGCATTTGAATATTTGTTTCTATTGTCATTTCGCGCTATCACGCGCTGCGACATCATAGAACCGCATTGCAAATTTGATAAATGCGTTTGTTATTTTTGGTAACTATTGCTATTGCTTAACGGAGTTTTGTCAACACAAGAAAAATCATCACTGATGGTGGATGTTATTGTGTTACCGCGCTTATAACCTCTCTGAAGATGGCTCATGTGAGCTGAAAGCTTAGAACCAACTTAAACAATTATCCAAATGTTTGAGAATTTTTGTCTTTATTTTCAAGTGAAATTAAAGTGAAAATACGACGTTTAGAACGGCTCATGATTAAACATAATAGACATTCATTGTCTCTTATATTTAACAGTATATGTTTAGAAAATATATATGTCCCAATCCTCATAAATACATTGGACACTATTGTGAGGGGGTGGTTATATTGCTGTCTAGCAGTTCACTACTAGCAGTGGTTATCTACTTCATGCAACTGGTGAGTATTGTATTTTGTTGATATTATAAAGATTCCTATTTCATTTTCCAACCTCCATTTTGGTTATTTCTCATTCAGTAACCTTTTTAGGTTACAACAGATTGGCTTCTTTTATGTGCTATTTTGTTGATGTTATAAAGATTCCTATTTCATTTTCCAACCTCCATTTTGGTTATTTCTCATTCAGTAACCTTTTTAGGTTACAACAGATTGGCTTCTTTTATGTGCTATTTTGTTGATGTTATAAAGATTCCTATTTCATTTTCCAACCTCCATTTTTGTTATTTCTCATTCAGTAACCTTTTTAGGTTACAACAGATTGGCTTCTTTTATGTGGTATTTTGTTGATGTTATAAAGATTCCTATTTCATTTTCTAACCTCCATTTTGGTTATTTCTCATTCAGTAACCTTTTTAGGTTACAACAGATTGGCTTCTTTTATGTGCTATTTTGTTGATGTTATAAAGATTCCTATTTCATTTTCCAACCTCCATTTTGGTTATTTCTCATTCAGTAACCTTTTTAGGTTACAACAGATTGGCTTCTTTTATGTGCTATTTTGTTGATGTTATAAAGATTCCTATTTCATTTTCCAACCTCCATTTTGGTTATTTCTCATTCAGTAACCTTTTTAGGTTACAACAGATTGGCTTCTTTTATGTGCTATTTTGTTGATGTTATAAAGATTCCTATTTCATTTTCCAACCTCCATTTTGGTTATTTCTCATTCAGTAACCTTTTTAGGTTACAACAGATTGGCTTCTTTTATGTGCTATTTTGTTGATGTTATAAAGATTCCTATTTCATTTTCTAACCTCCATTTTGGTTATTTCTCATTCAGTAACCTTTTTAGGTTACAACAGATTGGCTTCTTTTATGTGCTATTTTGTTGATGTTATAAAGATTCCTATTTCATTTTCTAACCTCCATTTTGGTTATTTCTCATTCAGTAACCTTTTTAGGTTACAACAGATTGGCTTCTTTTATGTGCTATTTTGTTGATGTTATAAAGATTCCTATTTCATTTTCCAACCTCCATTTTGGTTATTTCTCATTCAGTAACCTTTTTAGGTTACAACAGATTTGCTTCTTTTATGTGCTATTTTGTTGATGTTATAAAGATTCCTATTTCATTTTCCAACCTCCATTTTGGTTATTTCTCATTCAGTAACCTTTTTAGGTTACAACATAATGTTACTTATTTACTTATAGAATATGAAGATGTTCGAAGATGGGATTATTTTGGCCCCGTAAATCTAGTTTTGTATCTGTGGCAACATTCACTAGTAGTTGAGGTAGTACAATTTTCTGGTAAAGCGTTATTTTTTATAAAGAGAAATAATGTCTGTTGGCATCAGCATCTTTTTTATATATCTATCCCTTTCTTTCCACTCTCCTTTAGCTGGCATTTCTTAAGACAGCCGTCTGGTATGATTTTTTTCTTCTTTCTTTCTCCCCTCCACCTCTCCTTTAACTCTTTCCCTGTCTATCCCATTGTTTTTTCACTTTCTCTGTTCTCCCTTTCCCCTACTTCAGTTAAGTGCCATACGTGATACATGCTTTGAGCAATCATGTCGTGAAAGAGACTTGACTGACTGGGCAGAAGATTTTCTATCCTGCTTTTTAAACTAAAGCTGAAGGTAGAAGAGATGGATTGTATTAATAATTAGTAATTTGTGGGGGATCAGTTTATTACTTAATAACAATAGAAAATTGATCCCCTACTTAATGCTCACTAGAAGCTTTACTTATTTTTCCAACTATTATCTTCATTCAGTCAGTTAAGTGCCATACGTGATACATGCTTGAGCAATCATGTCTCGAAAGAGACATGACTGACTGGGCAGAAGATTTTCTTTTCTGCTATTTAAACTATAGCTGAAGAGAGAAGAGACGGATTGTATTAATAATTAGTAATAAGTGGGGGATCAGTTTATTACTTAATAACAATAGAGAACCTATCCCCCACTTTATGCCCAGTAGAACCTTTACTTATGTTTCCAACTATTAACTTCATTCAGTCAGTTAAGTGTCATACGTTATACACGCTTGGGTGATCATGTCTCAAAGAGACATGACTGACTGGGCAGATTATCCCACAGTAGGTTGCCATTACTTTCTGCAGTAGACTGGTTGCCAATCAAGGCTATAGAACCCAATCTGTCCTGTTATTTATCCCATAACATTAATACCTTTCCGAAGGGTATTTGAGTGTAAGTGAATACAACAAATTCTACTGGAATTTGAACTCAGCTCCACAATTTCTCGTTCCTGTAATATGCTTAATTTTTGATTTCTTAACATCGATATGTAATCTAAAAGTCTTTTTCAATAATCAAGTCTTGAATCCTTTTTGCTGTTTTTCTTTTCTTTTCCTCCTCTTCCTTACCCTCCATATCAATGTCTAGATGACACAACCTTCTCCTCTCTTTTAACACCCCTCCCATTATTTTTTCTTATTTTATCTTTTTTTTTTTCTTCTTACGTGTAAACTTTTGAGTAAACTTCCGCTACTGAATTTGGTCCTGTATTTGCATAATAAAGAATTTTTCCCTGTATAAGCAAGTTTTTCCTTGCTGAAATGGTCATACAGTGTATGTAATTTTCCCAGTTTTATTTGAAAATATGTATATATGTATGTAAAATCAGTTAGTTTTTGGTCAGAATTAAATTAGGCCAGTACTCGGTTATAGTAAGAAGTGTTCAATACCTTTATGTTGTAGAACTTTTGAATATTTTTCATTTGGAAATTTCTGCAACCTTTCAGAATGTTCGGGCGGTCTATAATAAATGATTTTCCATTTTTCAAATGTACAAACAGGGAGTTTTTTTTATGAATGTGCAACTGTAATTTTTAAACAACTTTTAAAATTAGAGAATTACTTAAGGAACTTCAAATACTCTCATCCGAGTTTGTATGAACTGAATAGCTATTTATAGATGTGATTATTTCTGATCTTTTATTCAGTAATTTATTTTTTTTGTTCTGGAAATAATATAATGGCCAACTTTCTCTCACTCTTTCTCATGCTAAGATGGCTGTTCACGCCACCCTCGTCTATTGAACAGGTAAAGAGGCTCATCCCTTGTTCTCTCTTTAGGATGTGGTTTCCGGCTTTCTCTCTTCCATCCTTTTCACTCTTTTCTTTTTTTTTTTTTTTTTTCAATTGGAGTATATAGACTAAACTATCACCCAGTTCACACTCCACCCTTGTCTATTGAACAGGTGAAGAAGGTCATCCCTTGTTCCCTGTTTAGGATGTGGTTTCTGGCTTTCACTTTCCCAATCTTTTCACTCTTACGTAGCCCCCTGCACATCAGTGGCATTACTGCCTTGCTCGGGGTGATATGATGATATGATTAAAAAAAAAAAAATTCCTGACACTGGCCAACAGTAATTGACGAAGTTAAAATTTAAATAGAATGTAATGTTCAGTATGAAAAATGAAGGTCTCATTAATTTATTTTAGATTTATTTTAGTAGATTCGCTTGATTGTAATGAATTGCTAAAAGAGAAATCACAAATTCTTTTATAGGGTTTTGTAGAAAGGATTGTATGTCAATTCATTTGAGCATTTTTAATTTTTTTTATTCAATCCTGTTTTGTGCCCTTCATTTGAACTGGAATCTTGGATTTGATCCCTGCAGCTTGATCCGTTGTTGTCTAGAATTTTATTGAATCAACTTGCATCAATCAATCTACACTAAGAAAGTCGGTTATATTAGATTTTTTTTTTCTCTCCAGAATCTATCTTACATATTTATAAGGCTTACCGCCTATCATGTTGAATACACCAGTTCTCGATCGATCACCAAAGTTAAGCAACATTGAGCCTGGTCAGTACTTAGATGGGTAACTGCATGGGAATACCAGGTGCTGTAAACATTTAGTGATGGATGTGTGTGCTTACAGCCATATCATGTTGAATACACCGGTTCTCACTCGATCACTGAAGTTAAGCAACGTTGAGCCTGGTCAGTAATTAGATGGGTAACTGCATGGGAATACCAGGTGCTGTAAGTGTTTAGTGACGGATGTGCATTGTGGTGCGGTGCAGTGGATATTGGCTCAGAAAGAGAAATCGGTGAGCCGAGTTCGAATTCCAGTTGAATACCCTGCATTCACTTAAGCACTGGTACCCTTGGGAAAGGCATTAATCCGTCCCTTCCCTCCAGTTATGGGTTAAATAACAGGGTATGACTTGGGGACCATGCCCTTAAAAAAAAACAAGTCCCAATGAATCTTGATACTTGGAAAGAAAAGGTATTACCAGCAATAAATAAATAAAATTTAGTTGGCAATAAATGACCCGCTGAGGTTGATATGCCATAAAACAAAACAACCAAACCAAACATATTTATAAGTCTATTTGTTTTTACTTTGAATATTGCTGCCACATCTAATTCAGTGCTGGTGCTATATATTTAGAGCTTCTTCAAAAAATCCAAAGAAAAATCTTGTTATATTGCTGAGGTGGCAGGGCAATAACCACAAGATGTATGCTGAAGTATCTACAGCACAATATCCATGCTAATGAATATTAATACAAATAAGACAAACACCAGAAGACAACAACAAATAGTAGAGGAGAGGTTGTCGTTAGTCGCAGAAAGCACAGTCCAATAGTAATCATCAATGACACTTCGAATTCTAACTACTGACTGCTATTAACCTTTATCTTTATAGCTACCTCAGTCGAGGGACCATTTCATTCTTGAGAGCGCTAAAGGTATGTTAGCCGCTCTACAATCCGCCTTCCCCCGAAATATTTTGTCTCCTGGATGAGATTTTCTTTTTGGATCAATGTTCCCATAGCTCTCCTTTTTGACTTTCCTAAGCATCTTTGTTGTATCTCTGGAGACCTCAGCACATCGAGCGTGTCGTTTATTATTTCCATGGGTTCTTCGCTACAGCTGTTCAGTTGTGTACCTTCTTTTTTTGTTTTTTTTTTTTGTTTATGTGCCTCCTCATAGTCCATCTTGGATATTTTATAAGGTACATCATGTGACCAATTCGCTTGTCTATAATGCCTTCTCCCCCTGACTTTTTACTGAGTTTGTAATTTTTAAAATAAACTGTCACCAGGGTCGAAGTGTTATGCTTAGTTCTGTTACTCATGATTTTGTTTTTCTTTATTTAATGTCAGTTTATTGAAAACTGATTTGATCTTCCTTGCAAACATTAATTCTGCTGGAGCCATTTCTGCATTTGCGTTTGGTGTGATACGGTTGACAGATGAGAAATTCTGTAGCTACTCATTTCTTGTTTCTCTTCCTTCTGCCTTATTAACTTTCTTAAAAACATTTACAAATTGTTCTACCAACCTGTTAGATCTTGGATGGTAGGGCGTAGGTGTCAATTGAGTCACTGTATGCATTTTGCAAAAAATTTTTGAATTCCCTTGGTGAGAATTGCATCCCATTGTTTGATTCAATTGTATCTTGTACACCAAAACTTGCTAACAATTTTAGAAATTCTAGGATCAGGTGTTACAGTCTGAACAACATAAGATATGCAGATGATACAGTGCTGATAGCAGACATAAAAAGAAAACAAGACTTCCTAAAAAAAGGTAGGTGAAGGAAGTTGAAAAAAAAGGGGTGACAAATAAACTACAAGAAAACTAAATGTATAGTCATCAGCAAACAGAGGAGCCCAAAATGTCGATTACAGGTTGGAGATACTAAAATCCAGCAGGTACAAAAATTTAAGTACTTGGGAAGTGTTCTAATGCAGGATGGAAAGTGTGACCCTGAGATCCAAAGGTGAATCAGCATGACAAAGGACGCATTCCAGAAACTGAGCAGAGTATTAAGAGATAGGAAAATTTCACTAGAAACAAAGAAGTGAATACTGGATTGCTATGTGATGTCTGTTCTTCAATATGGCAGCAAATGCTGGACAATATCATCAAAGATGAAGGAAAAACTTGAAGCAATTGAAATGTGATCTTACAGAAGGATGCTGCGGATATTATGGATCGAGCATATGAGCAATGATGAGATTTTGGAAAGGATGGAAACGAAAAGAAAATTTATACTGAGCATCAGGAAATGACTGCTGAAGTTCCTGGAACATGTGATGAGGAAGGAAGGCTTGGAGAATCTGATACTCACAGATTAGAGAGAGAGAGAAAGAGCCTGAGCAGGTGGATGACAGCAGGATTTGTGTGTGGCAACAGGAGAAAGCATGCTAAGAGCCATCAGGGATAGGGAGACATGAAAGGCCATGATCGCGTACGTCCTGAAGGGACTTGGCACGTAGAAGAATAAGAATTGTAATCTTTGTTGTCAGAGATTTGCATCTGAATACTTCTGGCCATTTTGAAAAGCTATTCACCACAGCAAAGTAGCATATACCCATTATCAGCCCTTCATATTCTATGTGTAGCCTGTACCAAGGCTTGTTGGTTTTTGGCCATGGGTTAAATTTTATGGGTGGTGATTTTGTTGCTAACTGGCAAATTTGACCAAGTTTTCAATGTCTTTATCCATTCCGTTCCACTACATGAAACTTCACATAAGTACTTTCATACGTGAAATGCTCGTCTGTCCCGTTTGGAAACTTTGTAATATTCTTTTTGTTAATATTGCCAGAATGACCATCATACAATAGTATGTCTTGAGAAATTGAAAAAAAATATTTTCCTTATTTTCCGATAACTCTTTTTGTGAGTTATGAACTTGTCAAACCTCTCTTTCTTCCTAATCACCAAACTTACTTACTTAATAGTAAACAAATTTTCTGATTGTCTGTCCCGTTCAAGTCGTCTTTAACAAATATCTCCTCAAGCTTGTAATTTCCTCTTCAGGGTTTATACGTAAAGTTTCTACTTGATTTAAACACAGCATCCCGAGAAAATATATCTGGTTTATCTGGGCTTGTTTCTCTTTTTTGAGAAAGTTTCCAACAGTATTGCAAGTTGCTTTCCTTAACATTTTTTAACTAATTCTTCTTGCCGTTTTTGTGCTAATTCTTTTCGTTTAAAAAAAATTCAAGAAAGCAATTCTGGAACACCTCCATTTTTAAATTTGCTTTTGTTCCTGCTTATTTTGAAATTGTTAGATGATTCATCTTTATCAGTAAATCTGTATGAATGTCTTTTGGCCACGACGACTGTCAGTTTTTGATGCCAAATCTATTATTATAGATTTGCTTGTTTGAAATCAGATCTGTTATATATATATATATATATATATATATATATATAAATCAGATCTGTTATATATAGATTGTTTGTTGATATTTTTGTCATCAGTATTGTTTTCAGCATAAGTTTTTTTTTTATTCTTGATGTACTGATTTCGCCAGTTGCAAAAAAAAACAAATCTTTGTCCACAATTATTATAATAAATAGTGAATTTTCTTTGTCACCAATATGTTGTATTAACGAGATGGCAAGATGATACCCAGAAAATGTGCACTGAGTATCTACAGCACAATATCCATGCTAAAGGATATTAATACAAATAAGACCAGCACCAGAAGGTGTAACAACAAACAGTGGAAGAGAGGAGAGGTTAACTCGTACGAATTGCAGAGAGCACAGTTTAATAGTAATTTGTCAGTGATACTCTAAAGGTACCACGTGGCCAGATGTCTTAGGTAGATGCGACACAAGGCCATTTAAGTGGCAATACCAAGCTCAGACAAAAATTCTTGTCTGCTTTTCCCCAGATGAGACACTACCCTTCGGCGGGGCCTGGTTTGGGTTCCTTTCCGTCTGACAAAGGGAACAACCAACACATGCAGTTGACACCCCCACCCCCCCAAAATGTCAATCCCTGACTGCTATTAGTCTTTTTTGTAGCTACTCTGGTCCAAAGACCATTCCATTCTTGAGAGTACTGTAGGGTTGTTAGCTGCTCTACAACGTTATTGGTTCTTATCTGGCATTTTGGTTTCAGTCACTCTCCAACTGACATAACATAAGTTTCTTGTGTTTTTTCATGGTAATTGTTCTGGTGAATTTTCCTCAGACTATGAATTGAAATGGGATAATAGATTAGAGGCAAAGTCTAATCATTTTACAGCTGAAAAGGTGACATAAAAACTGTTTCTTTTATTGCGCTTCCTGCTTGTGAAACTCTTTTCTGGTGTTTTGCTTCCCAGTCAACTTCAAAGATTTAAATGCTATGTCCGTCATTATATTTTGTCTCTTTGATTCTTGTTCTTTCCCCAGAATATTTTTCTCGTTCTGTAAACACTCAGTAACTCCTTTTGTCTTAGTGGCTTTTTAACCTTGCTATGGGTGAAATGATAAAAGAAATCTTTCCTTGTCATGTCAATTTGCTTTCTGCACTACTACTCGGGATTGACCCCACAACCAAATGAGTTTTACCAGCACTTTCATTAACTAGGCTATGTCATGCAGGTAATTTTTCTCTCCAGAATCTACCTTATTTATAAGTTTAACATTTACCTCTGCTTTTAATATACGTGCCATACGTGATTCATGCTTTGGTCGATCATGCCTTGAAAGAGACATGACTGACTGGGCAGAAGATTTTCTATCTTGCTATTTAAGCTATAGCTGAAGAGAGAAGAGATGGATTGTATTAATAATTATTAATTAGTAGGGGATCAGTTTATTACTTCATAACAATAGAAAACCGATCTCCCATTTTATGCCCAGCAAAAGCTTTACTTATGTTTCCATCTATTATCTTCATTCAGTCAGTTAAGTGCTATACGTGAAACACGCTTGGGCGATCATGTCTCGAAAGAGACATGACTGACTGAGCGGAAGATTTTTTATCCTGCCATTTAAAGTATAGCTGAAGGGAGAAGAGACAGATTGTACTAATAAGTAGTAATTAGTGAGGGATCAGCTTATTACTTCATAACAATAGAAAACCGATCCCCCACTTTATGCCCAGCAAAAACTTTACTTATGTTTCCAACTATTATCTTTATTCATT
>JBBBDQ010000540.1:12500-32500 GCA_037127315.1 Ascarosepion bandense | reverse complement strand
AAATAATAAATCATTAACAGATTACATGCAGTAACATATATTAATCACCTTTTTATCAGTGATAAGATTCTAACAAGACTTGAATTATTTAATTATAAAGAAAATCTTTTTTCCAAAGGCAAGAAAAAGGTTTTTTTTTTTTAAATTTCCAAGGCAGAGGCTTATGCATATGGTGTTCTGTAGTGAAAATGACCAAGTTACTTTCATTGAAAAATTACCATCAAAATTTTGTTTTTAAGTAGTATGGCCAGCCTTATGATGAAGTATGTCTTATGTGGCCTACTGTTTGAAAAAGGTAGCTTGTGCCTTGGTTTTGTTTTTCTTTCTGCGTTCAGGACTCCGTTTGTGTGTTGACTTTATTCATCTTAAAAAAAAAAATGTCGACCTCCTTGGATTATTGTTTGTCTTAATCTGTTTGGGTTGGATTTACTGTAATCTATCAGGGTTGGTTTTTATCTTTCTTTTTTTTTTCTTTTTTTTTCTGTCTTTCAGTTTTATTAGATTAGGGTAATCTGTGGTCGTTTTTCATGACTTATTGTTTTTAACACAGATCAAGGTCTGCGTCATTTACAGGCAGAAATAGTAACAAGCAACTCTGTCGTCGTGCTCTATGCAGTACATAACAGAATTGGTTAGAAAAGGGGAGAAAGAAAGAAAGGAAACGTAAAGAAGGAAATGTAGGGGGTGAGAAAGAAAAAGTGAAAAGAAAATCGAATGAAATGAAAAAGGAAAGAAGAGATGTCTTTATTTTTTTTTATTTTTTTTTTTTTGACAGCTTATCAAACCTTTGTGGGATTATTTTGAAGCTGAAACACATCTTGGGTCATAGGGGGTTGCTTACAGTACCTGGCATTACCAAGCAGTTTTGAGCAGTCTTAGAATTAAAAGGTTCTACTATGTTTTTAGGGGGTTGCAGTTTCGAATCCTGCCAAATGACACACATTTTCCTAACAAAATTTCACATAAATATTCAGGCTGGTACATATATAGATATATTCATATAGATAGGTGTAAGTTTGTAACTCTGGTTTCACACTCTTGCGATCGTCAGGTGTGAGTTTGTAACTTTGTCTGATGATCGCAAGAGTATGAAACCAGAGTTACAAACTTACACCTATCTATATGAATATATCAGCTCTATCACTGATATTGAAGGCTTTCAAATAGGTACCATGCATATATAATATATAAATAATATAATATATATAACAAATTGCATATATTTATTGATATCTATAATTATATACATACATGTTTTACATACACACACACACACACACACATATATATATATATATAATTTTAATATAAAACTTTAATCCAAAAGGAAAAGCAGGAAGGTAAATCCCAAAGATAGTTGTATGCCCATTTCTACATTAAATTCCTAAGAGAAATTTCATGTATCATCGGCAACTTTTTGTTTCAAAATAAAGCAAGATATATTACCAGCGGAAGTTCAAAAAATATATATATCACAGAAAAATTAAAGGGGAGGTACAAATAAATCATAGTGGTTTTTGGTTTAAATTTTTTTTTTTAATCATATCACCCCTAGCAAGGTGGTAACGTCACTGATGTGCAGGGGGCTACGTAAGAGTGAAAAGATTGGAAAAGAGAAAGCCAGAAACCACATCCTAAACAGGGAACAAGGAATGAGCCTCTTCACCTGTTCAATAGACGTGGGTGGAGTGTGAACCGGGAGATAGTTTAGACTATCTACTCCAATTGAAAAAAAAAGAAAAGATTGAAAAAGAGAAAGCTGGAGACCACATCCTAAACAGGGAACAAGGGATGAGCCTCTACACCTGTTCAATAGACGTGGGTGGAGTGTGAACCGGGCGATTTATTATTGGTTTTACCGTTGGGTCGACGGTTAGGTGATGAGTGTATGGTAATTTGCCTACTTCACCAAAGCAGTAAATGGGATGAAGTTATTAGAAAAAAAATTGGGGGGTGGGGAAACCTTGACATAAAATTTAATTCTAAAACTAGATTTAAATTAAAAAAAATAAAATTTATTTATTATATTCCTTAAGTAAAAACTTTCATTTTTTTTTATATTTATTATGTTTTATATTTTATTTTACTCTGTTTTTTATAAATTGTATTAATTTTCTGCAAATTTTATTTTATTATTATTATTGATTGGTGTTATGAGGATGCATTTATATATAAAAATAATATTAATAATGTCTAAAAAGTTGTAGTAAGGGACTCTATTGAGTCCTACTTGTTATTAGAAATAAGTTTTAATTCATGAAGTAGTTGTAAAAATAAATTTAGAAATAGAACGTTTGGAAGATGCTAGAATGTCCGTGAAAATCTGAGTAAAATCTAGAGGATTCCAAAAGATTCTAGAATATGCAAATTAGGTGTTAAACCCTATAAAAATAGGTTTTTGGAAGAGAGTAGTTGTTAACAGGATGCTGACATTATCTCTATTCTGGCCCGATTTGTCTATCTGTGCATCCAGTAGAAAGAATCTCTCAGAAAAGTTGCCGACCAACTAAAACCTGAAAGAGAACTTCGTGGAACTACATGGGTAAATAGATATTTTTGACTCTTTCATTGACCAAATTTAAAATTATTCTTTGTATACACATTTGAGGACTTCCATAAAGTATAGCACTTAAACTACCTTGCTAAGCTTAACTGGGTAAAAATACTGACCCTTCCTTCCCCTTCGTAACCCTTCGCCTGCCATTAGCAAACTCTGTTTTTCTTTTTGAATGCAAAAACTGTATATTTGTAAATATTTTTATTTAATGTTTTGGTAAATTAAATATTTGTCTGTGATTTATCTCTAAATTTTGGTTAATCAAACTTTTTTTCTTTTGTTACATTTAACACGTAACAATTGGTAAAGAGACTTCTGTTCTTAAAACGGCATCTCCCTGGTGTTGGGAGTATGCAGGTTCAATTCCTGTCAGAAGATAGATATTTTCCAAACGATTTCTCAAACGATCAAGGCCAGTGGAAATATAATGTATTATTTAACTATATACAGGATGTTCATAAAATCTGTGTGCACTTTAAAAAATTTATCACTTTATTTGTATTTGTGATAGAAATAATCTGTAAAAAAATGTTATAAAGTTTAATGTACCTAGTTTTAAGTATAGTTATTGAATAATTCTTTATCACAAAATTTGCAACATTTTTTAGATAAGTAAACAGATGGATCGGAAAGAGTGAACCATTTTATTGGCCTCCATGTTCGCCAGATTTGACTCCATTAGATTTTTTTTTTATGGGGACATGTGGAAACAATTGGGTATGCAACCAAACCTAGGTCATTAGAAGATTTGAAAGCTTGTGATTTCAGGCATTACTGTAAATCAGTTGGCAAATGTTTTCCGTGAACTGCAAAATTACCCTTTGTATTGTTAATGATGAAAGACATGTGGAAACTTAAATAAAATTTCAATAAAACCTTAAAAAATATAGATCTACTTCTTTCTAATCCTTTTTACAAATTATTTCTATCGCAAATAAAGTTATTAATTTTTTTAAAGTGCACACAAACTTTATAGACACCCTGCACATAAAAAAGACTTTCCACTCAAATAAAAGTATCCTTTAAAAAAATAACGTTAAACAAAAAAAATTCATATATATATATATATATATATATATATATACATACACACACACACACACACACACACACTAGCAGTATAGCCTGGCGTTGCTCGGGTGTAATAAAAGCTTTAAAACTAATCCATGGTCCTGGAGCTCAGACTCTTTGGACATTGGCACGAAAGACTAAAAAGCAATACTTGTTTCCAGTTAAAGCGAAATCATAGACTGAAAGAAAAATGAATGGATGTAAGTCAAATTTTGATTTCTTGGTATCGATATCAAATAAGTTTTTTTCGTCGTAAACTGAATTTTGAAGGCTAAATAAGTCCTCTGAGTAAATGGTATCATGGCTGAGACTAAGAACTACAATTATACTGACTTAGAGCCAAACCCGAAGCAAAAACTAAAATAAAAGGGCTGAAAAAAATATAGACAGGCAGATAAACAGACACACACACAAACATCTTGCCTTTTATATATATATATATATATATATATATATATATATATATTATTGATTTTCTGCACTATTATAAGAACTGCAACCTTGAAACTTCTGAATTTGGTTTCTTATGTCTTTGTGCATCAAATTTGATTAAAATCGGACCACTCCTTCTTTAACCCAATTTTTTCGATTATCGATTTTTGATATTTATCGGGGCTACCTCGACACAAAACCTAGCTAAGAACACTCACAGATGCTTGTAGTACAACTGTAGAAATTTTAAAGAAAATTGGTTCAGCCGTTTCAGTGTCTATAGGTAACGGACACACACAGACAAAGTTCCATTTATAGATTTAGATTCTATATATATATATATATATATATATATATATATATATAAGCAGATACTTATCAAGGAAATTTGTGAATGCCTACACATAATTGCATCATTTTATGAAGGATGAATTGAGTCACATTTCTTAGATTAGTTATTTGGATTTTTCAAATTATTGATTATTCGGACTCTTTAAACGACAATGACAACAAAAGTTAACTTGAAACTTCTGTTCCAAAAAGATGTGTGGTTAAAATCTAGGGTTACTTATCAATTTCAACAGAAAAATTATGAGACCTAACTGCCAGTCTAGTCAATTCGGTGCCATATGCGATACACACTTTGGCAATCATGTCTCTTTCAATTTATGACTGATGAGGCAGAAGATTCTCCTACAGTAGCCTGCCTTTTCTTTCTGTGATAGACTGGTTACCAACCAAGCTTATGAGATACAGTCTGTTCTGCTATTTAACCCATAGTTGTAGGTGTGAAGAGATGGATTCATGCCTTTCTCAAAGGTATTTGTGCATAAGTGAATATAATGAACCCAACCAGAATTCATACTTTGCTATGAGTACTCATTCTGTGTTATTCATTGCACCACACTAAAAGAAGCAACTGATTTTTATTTAACTTATTTTTTTTGTTTTATTTCTAAAAGGTTTTGTTAGAAGAGACAAAAGTTATAGGGAGAATGGGTTAAATATGGGGCTCCACAATCTTACAATAAAATTGTGTGGGGCAGAATATGAAAGTGGAACGAAAGAGAAAATCACCTACATCGGAAAAGAGCTTATGTTTGTATATTGTCTGCCGAAGGAAAATTACAGAAAATTATTAGCACAAAAAGAGAAGTTATTCTAATTTTCTTTCCTCCTTGTCTGGCGTGGCCAATCAGAAAAATTGCTCAGTGAATAAAGGCCGTTGCGTTTTTTTTTTACTGGGGGGGGGGGGTCATTTTTTTTTTTAACTTTGAAAGAGAAAGTATGATTTCTGGGCTTGGTAAGTGAAAATGCAATTTTCGCTGTTGAAAGGGGAAGGTTGGATTTCTGACCTTGTTCTTGTTACTACATTGCCTGCTGGACTGTTCACACCAAATCTGCAATTGAACTTAATGTTTGCAGACGGATTTTTTTTTTTTCTATTTCTGTTACAGAAAGCCAAATCTTATTCTATGTGCTGTGTCTCTTCAAGACTTCGGCTGTCATGGTTCTTCAGAACTTCGTTCTTTGTAGCCTTTAGTAAAGTTTCTTGTTTGGTTATATCTTTTAATCTATGTTCTGCCAAGCATTTCCACAAACTCGTTAGGTCAGTTATAGGTTGCATTTCTCTGTCCTTCTTCCTTTCAGTATGCCTAGTGAAGGTTAAATTTTCCAAGCCCTCTTTTTTCTTTGTGTTCTCTAGAAATTTCAACTCTCTCTCTCTGATCCTACATATAAACCAAGAATGTCTATAAAATTGACATTGAAAATACATGTTGATGTGTCAAAATTTTCACCCAAAATAAGTAACAAAAAGGGAATAAATGCATACTATGAGTACTCGGAATGACAAATCGGGGAGCCAAGTTTGAATTCCAGTTGGATTTGCTGCATTCACTTATGCCCAAATATCCTTGGGAAAGGTATTAATCCCTCTTCCCTCCAGTTATGGGTTAAATAATAGGACAGATTGGGTTCTATAGGCTTGGCTAGCAACCAGTCTACTGCAGAAAGCAATGGCAACCTACTGCGGGATAATCTTCTGCCCAGTCAGTCATGTCTCTTTTGAGACACGATCACCCAAAGCATGTATCAAGTATGGCACTTAACTGAAGATAATAGTTGGAAACATAAGGAAAGCTTCTACTGGGCATAAGGTGGGGGATCGATTTTCTGTTGTTATGAAGTAATAAAGTGATCCCCCACTAATTACTACTTATAAATACAATCCGTCTCTTCTCCCTTCAGCTATAGTTTAAATAGCAGAATAGAAAATCTTCTGCACAGTCAGTCATATCTCTTTCAAGACATGATCGCCCAAAGCGTGTATCAAGTATGGCACTTAACTGACTGACTGATGAGAATGTGTAAGATAGATATTGGTAGATTCTTGACTTGAAGAAACCATGCTTGTAGTTGTCAGGGAAGCACCTTCTTGGGAGTTCTCAGAAAAAGTTTAACAATCTGAAAATATTTTCTGGTTTTAAATAACCTCCAAAGGATTGATAAAACGTAAACAAAACGTTTTATAAGATTCTTAGGAAGGTTATCAGCTACTTTCTTCTGTCCCTGTTCACCTTCAGTCTGTCGTATTGGAATATTCCAAGCCCTCTTACCTCTCTAGAAATTTCAACTCTCTCTTTCTCTCTCTCTCTCTCTGAACCAACATATATTTTCTAAGCCCTCTTACCTCCCTATACTCTGTAGAAATATATCCTCTAGAAATTTCTATGGAAATTTCAACTCTCTCTCTCTCTCTCTCTCTCTCTTTCTGATCTGACATATATTTTCTAAGCCCTCTTACCTCTCTATAATCTCTAAAAATTTCTGTAGAAATTTCAACTCTCTCTCTCTCTCTCTCTGAACCAACATATATTTTCTAAGCCCTCTTACCTCCCTATATTCTCTAGAAATTCCAACTCTCTCTCTCTCTTTTTCTCTGAACCAACATATATTTTCCAAGCCCGCTTACCTCCCTATATTCTGTAGAAATATATCCTCTAGAAACTTCTATAGAAATTTCAACTCTCTCTCTCTCTCTCTGATCCGACATATAAGCGTGTTTTTCCATTTCAACTCTCTTCCTGGTGTTAAGTGTAAGTGCTTTTTTGTTTCCATTATCAATAAAAAAAATCAATAATTTATAAGATTCTTAGATAAGTTACGAGCTACTTTCCTCTGTCCTTCTTGCGTTCAATCTGTCAGTTATACTGATAGCTTGTGGCAACACCGTGTTTGTTAATACCTCCACTTGGCAAATTTTCTTAATCTCCTCTCTATCGCCTTTGAATAGCTCAAGTACACATAATCTGTAATTCAGTCAGTCAGTTAAGTGCCGTACATGATAGGCGCTTGGGAAATTATGTCTTGAAAGAGACGTGACTGACTGGGCAGTAGATTTTCCTGCAGTAGGTTGCCATTACTTTCTACAGTATGCTGGTTGCCAATCACAACTATAGAACCTAATCTGTCCTGCTATTTAATCCATAGATAAAGGGAGAAGATGGATTTATACCTTTCCCAAAGATATTTGCGTGTAAGTGAATGCAACAAGTGAAGTTTGAACCCGGCTCTCTAAATTTTTCGTTCCGAGCTGATATCCACTGCATCACAACACACATCATCTAATTACCCATCATGTATATAGGACTTGGTGAAGTACACGGTCCGAAACTATTATCCTTACACTTTCTTGCTGCTTCTTTCGTTCTTCCTTGCTACATATTACATCTTTATTTGGTATCTCACAACTGCCCCTAAACTCTGATTGACTCAGGGTTAGTGAATAGGCACATTTATGATTCAATATGCTTCAAAAATACTTTCTCTGTTTAAAAGTGGAATGGACATTAATACCAGCAATCTCCTTTCTTCGAGCAAGGTAACACAGCTTATAGCATTGCAGTATTTTCATAGTTCTCCTTCGGGGTTCACCAGTAACCTCAAATGATGAGGCAACTCAGTCTGTATCTTTAATAACAGATCTTTCAAGTGAACAGGGGTTACTATGCTTGGGGACAAGTGTCCTAATGACAACATTTCCAGTTGGGCTCAGAAAGTATCGTCAGGGATTGAATAGTCTGTCGTACCTTATTAGCAATGGATATTAACTGGAAATACTGTTGCATAAATTAACTCAGGGGTTGGAATTTGTTTGCCATAGCTCTAGTTATTATATATTTCTTACCTCAACTCTCGCAAATTTCTCATCAACCGAGTGAAAAGAATGTTGCTGTTTTTTCACTCGAGTACCACCTTGTCTGTTTGCACCCTCTTTAAAGGATACAACAAAAGATGAGGACAACAGTGTAAATAATGTAAACTTCCTTGTTTCACATTGATGTGTTGTTTTGACAGCATTTCCTAGAACAGCAGTATTTCTGAACAGATGTTATCTTTGAGATGTTGAACTGCATATAAGAATTTCATGTTGTTTTATTATTATTGTTATTATTATTAACTAGCAGTATAGCCCGGCGTTGCTTGGGTGTAATGAAAGCTTTAAAACTAATCCATGGTCCTGGAGCTCACACTCTTTGGATGTTGGCACAAAAGATTAAAAAGCAATAGTTGTTTCCAGTTAAAGCAAAACCGTAGACTGAAAGAAAAATGAATGGATGTCAGTCAAATTTTGATTTCCTGGTATCGATATCAAATAAGTTTTTATCATCGTAAACTGAATTTTGATGGCTAAATAAGTCCCGAGTAAATAGTATCATGTCTGAGACTAAGAACTACAATTATACCCACTTAGAGCCAAACCCGAAGCAAAAACTAAAATAAAAGGGCTGAAAAAAAAAAGACATACGGGCAGATAAACAGACACACAAACATCTTGCCTTTTATATATATATATATATATATATATCGATTTTCTGCACTATTATAAGAACTGCAACCTTGAAACTTCTGAATATCATTTCTTATGTCTTTGTCTATGAGTGTATCAAATTTGATTAAAATCGAACCACTCCTTCTATAACCCAAATTTTTTGATTATCGATTTTTTATATTTATCGAGGGTACTTTGACAGAAAACCTAGCTAAGAACACTTGCAGAGCCTTATAGTACAACTGTGTAAATTTTCAAGAAAATCGGTTCAGCCATTTCGGAGCGTATAGGTAACACACACACACACACACACACACACAAAGTTCCATTTATAAATAAGTTTAGATACTGCAGATGCAATCTCTCGGAGGGTATGAAAATTTATAGACAACATTTTTATATAGGATTGATATCTGAGGTCTGGGTTTTTGGCAATTAGATGTTTTAAACTTTTTATCGTAGATGATGAATCTCAGGTGACATGTATTGAGTGATGTGTATAGGTGAATTTTTAATTGCTTTTTCAGCCCTTTTTATAATTAGGATGCATCTGGTTATTATAGAAGAAGTTAATGTTGTCGAGTAATTGGCGATGGGTAAATGTAATTATCAGAAATGCCTAACAAACAAAGCTGACAAAGTTTGCAATAAACAATACCAAGAGAAAGAACAGGGCTAGAAATACTATTAAGCAAGCAAACAATATATGCAAGGCAAAGCGACAGTATTAAGGCAAAATGTTTATAAACTAAGAATTGGGGTTGACACACATGTACAAGGGGACACAGACGAGCAATCGCAGTGTTATGAGTTCAAGACAATAAAAGATAGAACTAAGTCGGACGAGAACAAGAAGTGGCCTATTGGTTGGGAAGAAATCCCAGCATGCATCTGTATGTTTTTGTCTATACATTTGATGAGTGGGAAGCATTTTGCAGTCATCCCCTATGGGATTGAAAGGAAATTCAGTGACACGAAATATGTGTCCTCTCTGTTACTGTGACTCTTGGCTTGTGGTCACTGCAAGCTTTGACCAATGTTTTTAGAACCGTATGGTCAAAATGACCAAAGTTTGTTGGTTCTCATTGCTTCCTCAGTTGTCTGCTGTTTCTTTTTTCTTTGGTTTGGTTGTAGTCCACTTGAGAGTTGAAAATTCTGGTTTAAATAGCACCAGATGTGAATCCCCCATCGATCCTTTGTGTTGACGCCCAAAATCTCCACTGCCGATCAATAGTCAATCAGTTTGTTCCAAACCAGGCCCTGCCTACATTGTGTTTCATTGATTACAAAGCCGGTTTGGGCTGAGAGTCACTGAAAATTCACAACAATGGTTCAGACAACTGGGAGTCACAATAAGAAAAGAAAATCTTTGTAAAATTAACAATTAGGACTTTATATACTCTAGCAGGATAGCCTGGCGTTGCTCAGGTGTACGGAAAGCTTTAAAACTAATCCATGGTCCTGGAGCTCAGACTCAGTTTAAAGAATATTTGTGTGAAGTTTGGTGAGAATTGGATAAAAATTGTGGATTTGTATAAAGGACATACAGACAGATAAACAGACACACATACAAACATCTTGCCTTATATATATATATATATATATATATATATATATATATATATATATATATATTATCGATTTTCTGCACTATTGTAAGAACTGCAACCTTGAAACTTCTGAATATTGTTTCTTATGTCTTTGTCTATGAGTGTATCAAATTTGATTAAAATTGGACCACTCCTTCTATCACCCGTTTTTTTCGATTTTCAAGTTTTGATATTTATCGGGGGTATTTCGACACAAAACCTAGCTAAGAACACTTGCAGACGCTTATAGTACAACTGTGTAAATTTTCAAGAAAATTGGTTCAGCTGTTTTGAAGCCATCATCAAATGCTGGGTTATAAAAAATATTAATTTAAAATTAACTAAATAATTATGAATATAACTGGAATGTGTTGAAAGTACTTAAATTATTATGTTAGCAAAAGAAATATATAGATAGAACTACTGTGAACACCACCACCAGTCCTTCATGTCAACACCTAAAATCTCTGCGACCGATCAATAGTTGATCACTTCATTTCAAACTGAGTTCTGCCCACGTTGTGTTTGATTGATCACAAAGCCAGTTTGGGTTGAAAGTCGCTAAAAATTTGTTGCATTGATGATCCAGACAGAGCTGCGTGCCACCATAAGAAAAGGAAATCTTTGTAAAATTAACAAGGAATTTATATGCATACATTCTGTTTGTATTTGGTTAGAGTTTATCACCCTTGTATGCAGACAACTATAATTCCAACCCATGTCTTATACAGGATGCAACACTTTATCTAATTTGGTTGATCTGGCACCAGGGTAAAGTTGAAATTTCTTCTAAGGCAGGCAGTTACGTGACAGCAAGTCTCCCTACCTGTCCAACTTGACAGTACTCAACTGTACTGTCTAAAAACTTCTCTACTCTCACTTATATTGAGTCTCGCATTTAGTGGGGAGGTGTGGTTGTGATGCACTTTGGGTATACTTAGCATTTTCAAATGACCAATAAGGGATATTCCTTTTGGTCACCTGATCAAACTCATTTCTTTCTTTCTGTGTGAGTGCCTCTAACTATTACTCGAGGGGGCGTGACATGTTCTGTTTCGACTTTCCTGAAATCTTTGAGGCTCTTTTTCTCATTGGTCATCTGATCAACCTTGTCTCTTTCTCTCCTGTTTGAGTGCCTTCCACCACTGCCCAAGGGGTGTATTTCAACCCAACAGTCAAATTTTAATCATCATTCCAAAATTCCTTTCACCTTGACTCTTTCAGCATGTGGTCATTTCGCATCTGTGTGTTATCATTTCAATCATAAGAAATTATCTTGTTTCAGTCAAAGTGTCATGTATTTTTTGTAAGAATAATTTTATTTGTTTATCAATGATGTAGTTGGGAAGATTATTGTTGACTAATGTTTGTTTTACATGCTTTAGTTCGCATAAAAAATATTCTTTGGGGGGAGGAATTTTGATGTGCTCTATTTAAGAAGTTCATTATTACTGCTATTTTACAATTTTCTGAGCAAATTAAGACGGGTGTGCGTCTGTGTATGTAACGTTGAATATATGGATTGAAATCCAAGATGATAGAATAAGTAAAGCACCGGTAGGAAAAATGTCTTTAATCTAACGTTTCACTTTAAATTTCTTCAGTGATTCGTTTACAAGGCACAAATTTAAAAATCTATTAAAAAAACAATGAAGAGGTAGTATATTAAAATGTTGATTGGGGTTTTATCCCATTGGTCATATGCGTATCATGTAATAAAGCAATAGACGTTCATTTTTAAATGTAAGTGGATAGGAACATTTGCCTGCTTCTTTGTATATGAACTACATGTGATAAAGCCTATTGTTTTATTACATGTGGCACATGTGTTCCGACATTTAAAACTTTTTTTTTGTCTTGCAAACAAATCTTTGAAGAAACTTGATAAAGTGAAACATGTTGGATTGAAGACATGTTTCCAATCTGTTCTTTACTTATTTTATCATATATAGTCATCCACATACAAGCCTGTTTCACTGTATCTCATCAACGTGGCTAGACATCCACTTGCTTCTAGCCGGGATTGAAACTTGACCAATTTGATGTCAGTAAGAGTGCAAACTCCTAAGCTGTCAGCGCATGCCTGAGAGAGGAAGAAATTTTAGCATGCTATATATTGTTATAAATCTGAAAGAAACAGCTTGGAGGTAAATCCCAATGGATCTTATTAATATTAAAACTAATCCAGCCAAAGGGCTCAATGTAATTAAATTTATTTATTTATTTACAGAGGCAATATTTATTACTTATATAAAAATTCTGATTTATCAAAATCAGATGGTCATTTCAACAAGTTGATTTAACACCCATCTTATTAGCAATAACAAAGTGTTATGGGAAAATAAATTTGTTTGTGTGCGTGTAAAAAAAATAAACAGGAGTAAAAATTGGGAAAAAGGAAGGATGTGGCAGATCCTTGTAGATGTAGTTGGGAAAATGATTACTGCTATTTTATATCTTACTGGGCATTGGCTATTACAATTAAGACGAGTTCTTACTGGTCGTTTTTTTATACAGATAAGTGATAAATTTGTTGGCTTTTAGCTCTATCTTGATGTCAAGAAACAGGATTTTGTTATTGTCCATGAGTTCATAGGTAAATTTGAGTGAGGAGTTTTTTTTTTTCAGAATTTTATGTATATATTTTTAAATAAAAATCTGAAGATTATGTATGCCATATGGCCATTTCAGCAAAGAAAATCACGTCTTTGGTGGCAAAATTTATTTATTATGTAAATAGGGTACAAAATTCATTTACCAAAATTCATTTCAATTATACTCAAAAAGAAATTCATGCTCGGAAGTTTACATGTAAGAAGAAAAAACAAGAAAGAATAATGAGAGATGGGAGGGGTGTTAAAAAGAAAGTAGATTATGTTAGAATGTTGTGGTCTAGACATTGTTAAGGAGGGTAGGGAAGAAGGAGGAAAAGAATAAAAAAAGCTGAGTGTTGTAGGTGCACAGTGCAACTTATCATCTGAACAGTCCCCTCCACACATCTGGATCAAAAATTGGTGAAGTTGTTAACCTTACTTAGCATGTCTTTGGCAAGTAAACCTGGCAGGACCCATTCCTTCTGGCTAATATCCTTCAGCTTGAAGGCACATGGACACATAGGTGTTGATTCCATCAGGAGATCATTTCATTCTGTCCATTTACTTCATCTTAGGAGCTCCTCTGCACATTGATGCTGTATCGTAACTGCAATGGCTTGGGCAACTCTCCTTCTGGTGCTGGGTTAGTGTGGTCAACTCCAAAAAAATGACAAAGAATTAAAAAAAAAAAAATTAACATTAGACAGAAAAGTTATTAAATATATTTTTTTTATAATTGTTTCACCCAAAGCAAGGCATTAATGCCACTGGTGTGCAGGGGGTTACATAAGAGGAGAGTGAAGAAGAAAAAGATCAGGTCACAGAGGGTGTCGTAAATGGGTAAGAAAAGGTTGAAAACACTGGTGTGAAGAGAGCTGTGTGAGAGTAGAGTGGAAAGGGAGAAAAACAAGGTACGGGGGGGGGGGGGTTGGAAAAGAAAGGGAGTCAAGGAGATAACAGAAGTTGGGTTTCTTTATCATGCTAGATAATTTTTCTCGTCCAAATCTATCTTATATCTACATGCTTTGAATACTTCTGCCACATATGGCATGGTGCTCCTGATATTTTTGGTATAATCTGAAGAATCTGCAATGTCATTAGTCCTGACCTGGCATCTTGGCTTCAGTTACTTTTCCGTTGCCATAATGTATCTTCCCTGTGCCTTTTTTATAAATGTTTTCATTGTAATTGAAACCAGGTTTTTTGCACCCTTGTGGAAATGTTAACATTTTTTTTTATGTCTCTGGAAACTCCTCCATAAAAATTATTGTATACCGTCATTCATATCTCTTTTATATTTTTATCATAGTTCACTTGTCAAACATAGTATAGGGACACCCTCTCCTTTACTTGAGTGAGTCACTCTGATACACAAAGCAGCAGTACACTGGTCCTGTTCACTCATGAGTGAACGCTTTTCACACTGATGTTATATAGACATTGCTAAACACATTCCCTATGATTAATTTGAAATGCTATAAGAGGTTAGAGCCTTTATTATAAACAAAGGAATTCCAACAATATGCATACGTGTATAGTAAAACTATAATTAGTTTAACTGTAGGTGCCTTTGTGTTGCTATCTAATGTCAAAGGCTGCTCTTTTGCTAGTTTTAAGATAGCCAGTGCATGCCTCATCGTCGTGATACCTAGCTCTTTGAAGATGTCTCGGTCCATCATAGTGAGGCTATCTTTCACAAAAATTTCAGCATGGCAGAGTCTGCTGGAATGCCAATTCCAACAAGCAGCTCTTGCCAATCATTCCATCCTGTTCACCACGCCATGTAAAGATCTTATGGAACAAACATCCAGTAATCAACTAGAGTAGAAGTTGATTCTAACTGACCAGAAAACCACCAGGGCAAATTGGTAGGTGGTTTAAATAATAACCTGGGAGATTCCATTCTGTTACAGGCAAGTCTATTCTGTAAGCAGTGATTGGCTGATAATTTCAGTGTGTATATTGAGCTCCATAAATATTCAGTACAATATCCACACTCTTGAACCATATCAGGGAGACAAAAGAAGACAGCCATGTTGAAAAGTAAGTTATTTGACTTCTACAATATATAGTTAAACAAAAATTACTAAAAATGCCTTATCCCATTTATCACTGTTTCTTATGGAACCTTGACGTAGATGTGTCTAAGAACAAGATACCCTGACAGAGCTGACTGGTTTAGAATTCACCATTGATCATCTCCCTGACTGGTTGCCTTACCAATGTTAACAAGCCCAGCCTGCCCTAATATTTATCAAGTTTTCAATTCAGTTTTCCTTCTACTAGATTGTCTGCCACTCAAGGAAAGATAACCTAGTCTACCCTATTATTTAACCAATCATTGGAGTGAGATGGAGTTGTACCTTTTCCAAAGACAGTAGTGTGAGGTGAACTGAAAAGACCTGGTCACAATCTCCATGTCAATAATTATTTTGTAAATTTTACATAAATTCATTTTTTGGCTTATATTTTTAAATCTTTTTGCACAAATACCCTTGGGAAAGGCATTAATCCAACTCTTCCCTCCAGTAATGGGTTAAATAGCAGGACAGGTTGGGTTCTATAGCCTTGGCTGGCAACTAGTCTACTGCAGAAAGCAATGTCAACATACTGCGGGAAAAATCTTCTGCCAAGTCAGTCATGTCTCTTTCGAGGCATGATTGCCCAAGCATGTTTCACATATAGCACTTAACTGACTGACTGATTATAATAGTTGAAAACATTATTAAGGCTTTTACTGGGCATAAAGTGGGGGATTAGTGTTATATTGTTATGAATTAATAAGTTGTTCCCCCACTAATAACTACATAGTAATATAATACATCTCTTCTTCCTCCAGTTAGGGGATAAATAACAGGACAGATTGGGTTCTATAGCCTTGGCTGGCAACTAGTCTACTGCAGAAAGTAATAGCAACCTACTGCAGGATAATCTTCTGCCCAGTCAGTCATGTCTCTTTCGAGGCATGATTGCCCAAGCGTGTTTCACGTATAGCACTTAACTGACTGATTTGTTGGGGTGGTGGGGAATCAATTAAAGGGATTAGTTTGAACTTGAAACCTCATGTTTTGAATTCTGTAATCATTTTTCTGTTAAAAGTCTGAGAATGGAATCAAGGTTATTTATTCAAACGAAGTTGGAAGGCAATCTTTTGTTTCCTTTCAGAGGAAGAAGGCTGGCTGGCTGACTAGCTAGCTATGTGCTGACATGACAATCATAAAAATGTCAGTTTGTAAATTAATGTATGCGGAAGAGCCTATCATTTGAACACTTCCCCATCCGAATACAAATCTTTAGTTTAAGAAAGTAAAAAATTGTTACTTGTATTTCTTGAACAGTTTTTTTTTCATAAGTTGCTCTCCATTCTGTTTTGGCAAACATTGTTTACATACACCTGGAACTTCTCTTTGCAAGCAAAAGTTTTCTTATCAAGTGAATATTTTGGAGGAGCAGGGTTTGGTTGTTAATCTTTGCTTGCATTTCTGTCAAGTTTTAAAGAAGCGGATGTTGCTGCCTGACTCAAGTGGGAGACCGTAAGAGAATTTTGCTTTTGCTTAACCTTTGCATTTAGTTGCTCTCAAACGCACAAACAAGAGGCAACACAACGCTCCTTCTAAAATATGAGAAATTATGCACGTTTGCATGTTGGGTAGATGCAAAACTTGCTTTAAGTATTGAACCACAAGCCGTATCTTGTTAGGAGGTGCGGTTTGGGGATGTAAACCCCAGGACCTATGTATCTTGTCAGGGAAAGAAAGGTTCTATTTCTCTTCACCTCTTTGTGCCATTTAATTTTATTACAAATAAACAATTTGTTTTGTTCTGAGGATGTAAATAGGCATTGAAATATTAAGAATAATCAAACATATTGATTTGTTTTGTCATATGTAGATAACATGACCATTATATAGTAGTGAATGTGTTATACAACCGCATTCAGAATGAGACTCTTGAAAATGGGGTTAAAAACTGAGAATCTACTTAAAAACCCTTGTTTGGCTCTATATGACCAATATAGAGGAGTCAGTGTGCCATGCCATATAGCCA
Organism: Ascarosepion bandense; assembly: GCA_037127315.1. NCBI lineage: Eukaryota > Metazoa > Mollusca > Cephalopoda > Sepiida > Sepiidae > Ascarosepion > Ascarosepion bandense. Next base: position 15,376 of record JBBBDQ010000540.1, on the reverse strand, counting down.
TATTCAAAACCAGAACTTTGGAGATGAGGTTAACACTGATAAGAATCTGCTCAAAAAAATAATTTTGGCATAATATGGCCATTATGTAACGGTCAATGTGTTATCCATGACTTTAGGGGTAACAGGAAGAACCTCATTTAAAAATCCCATAATGACCATTATATAGGTGTTATTGTGCTTTAAAATCCCAAATTACAATCAGAATTTTGAATGTGAAAATTTACATTTAAAAGAAATTGTAAAAACTTGTTTGACACTACATGATCATTATGTGATGAATTGTATTTTTAAAAATTCTTGCTTGTCGAATTTGTAGCAATAAAGCTTTCTCTTGTGTTGATATCACTTTTCAGTCAGTTGCTCTTTTTACTGTGACATCCTAATAACTCTAGCTTGTATGGCTCTTGGTCACTAAAGCTATGTTCTTCAGCTGGTTATTTTTCCAGCCATTTCCAGGTGGTATTTTAGTTTTGGAATGATATATACTGATTTTATTTTTATTAGATAGAATCATTTAATTTTAACTGAGTTTAGTTCTACTTGGCAAATTCATGGATCCTTTATTTCATGCTTAAAGTTGAAGCCTAATTAGAGCACAAGTCATATTAGGTCATTTTTGGTTGGGTATCTTAAGATGATTTGAGATGCGTAATTTTATTGTTATTTTTGGTTTGAATACACAGATTTTTTTTAAACATAATTTCACCTCAAGCAAGGCAATAAAGACATTAAGACACAAAGAGTTGCTGAATGAGAAAGTAGAAAAAAAGCACTTTTAGGAGGAGAGAACTAAAAAACAGGAATTAAGACAGAAGATTGATATTACATTTAAATTTTTGATAGATATGAATCCATTCTTTCCACTCAGTTATAGGTTAAGTAAGTAAGACTTTTATCTGGAAAAAATCATTTTTATCTTTAAAAAAGATTGTTAATGCTATTCACTTGTAAAAATAAAATAACCACAATTTTGGTTTTAATTAAACCAGAAAGGGTTGATAAATTTAAAAAAAAAAAAACACTAACAAATCAGTTTTTTGCCTAAGGTGGCACCCTGTAGGATGGTTGTAGAGAAATTGTTGGCTTTTGTGACATGCCCATACCATTTTAACTTTCTCTTGATGGTGGTTATGCCGTCAGTTAATGGGCCTGTTTCTTGTTTAATGGTGTCTCATGCTGGGTCATTGGTGATGTGACCTATTTAGAACATGCATGGAATAATTTTGTAGTGTCCTTATTTCCAATGCTTTCACTCTTCTCTGTAATTCTACTGGGAATCTCCAAGATTCACAGAAAGCGTAAGAAGGCTAATGCATGCCACAGTCTGATCTTTGATTTCACGCAGATTTTTCATTTAATTCAGGATTTCGTAATGCAGCTCTCATTGAGGAGGACTTGCACTGTCTTTTTTAAAAAAAACTTTTTAATCAATTCACCCCAAGCAAGGTCATAATGCCACGAAGATGCTATAAGCTACTGTCAGTGAAAGAAGAAAAAGATTTAAGAAAAAACCAGAAACCCAATCTTAAATCCGAAGAAAGGATAAGCATCTACACCTATTCAGAAGACTGGGAAGGAGTGTGAGCCGGGTGATAGGCAAACCTATCTACTCCTGTTGAAGAGAAGAAAGATAAATTAATAATTGGTAAATAAAATTTCAAAATTCAGATGGAGACATTAAAAGTATTGAAGCAGATTTTAAAAAGAACTGGAAATGAGAGATGGACCCTTTCACCTGTTCAAATAATTTGTGATGCTGTCTGTTGGAGATGCATCCGTTGATCTCACTTCTAATTGCTTCGATTTTTCACTGTAGTTCTTTGGTTTAATGTACGACGTTAATGTTCTTTTTAATTGGTAACATTTGGAAAAATAAAAAGCATGCTTTGTAGTAGTATTCGTGTTGCTGCTATTACTCTTACTACTATGACTACTAAATTTTTTATGACTTTTCTAATTAAAATTTATCCATCAATGCTTGATATGATTTTTTGATAGTAATGGGATTACAAAAAAGACAGTCGGTAAAAACGCTCTTTGGCTCAGAGAAAGAATGAAAACTGGCAGGGGAAAGAGAGAAGGAATGGAAATTGCTCGAGGGGGATGGGAGAAGGAATGGAAACGGGGTCAGGAAAAGAGAAGCAAATAGTGAAGAAAAGGGAGGAGGAGATGCTTAGTGAGAGAAAGCAGGGAATAAGCCTGAGGAAAACAAAATCCTTCATGACCTTTATATAACTACCTATGTGCCATGAAAATTTAAAAAAAAAAATATTAACACTATATGTGTATTTTACTTCCCTAAGCCTCTCCCCACCCCCATTTTGTATCAGCAGGTTGAGGGCAGAGCAATGGATCCAGGAGCTGTTAAAGCAAAACCTACAGAAGCAGGTGGGTTTTAAATGGTCATTGATTTATAGGAGGGAGGAAAAATATAAATAACAAGCAAATAGACATGATTGTACCAACCTTTTAACATTTAATCACCCCCACCCTCTTCTCTTTCTGACATTTTATTTAGCTTTGTTTTATTATGCTTCATGTTCAATATAATTTATTTGATATACATTACAATGAAGATATTTCCTGAAATCACTTTAATTCGGTACAAGACTAAAATTGTAAAGTGCAAATTAACTACACTGTAGTAATGGTCTTCCTGACTTGCTTGTGAACCAGTACTTTATTACAAAGCATAAGATTATCCTAACCAAGTTATGAGTACATCTCTCTCTCAAATATATGTAAACCTAACCTGAACAAAATTAACTACGAAATCTCCGCAAACATTCTCAAATGCCTATAATAGATAACAGAAGCGATTGATTATCCTAATGGCTTTCCATACTCAATACTTCTCACCTCCAGTCTCGCGCGGT
>JBBBDQ010000540.1:0-7500 GCA_037127315.1 Ascarosepion bandense | reverse complement strand
TTGGTTCCAAATAGATCCGTCAGTTAAGTGCCATACATGATACATGCCTGGGTGATTACATCGCTTTCAAGACATGACTCACTAGGCAGACATTTTCTTGCAGTAGGTAGCTGTTATTTGTTGGAGTTTTTTTTGTGCGGGGGTACCGTTGTATACTGGTGAGCCAGTAATAGGCTGACTCATTATAGTTCACCAATAAAATGGTTAACCAATCAGAAGGCTCAAAATATTCAATGCGACATGTATAAAGGCAACCATATTTTCCCAAGTATTGGCAATATAATCAGATTCAATAGAGTTTCCGACTCTTGAGTTTTAATACTTGTACCGTGCTGTATTCTATATTCATAAACTATGGTGGACATGGGCAACATTTTTTTGCCAACCAAGTCTATAGAACCTAATCTGTCCTACTATTAAACCCATAGCTGGAGAAAAAGAGGGAATGATGCCTTTCCCAATAGTATTTGCGCGTAAGCAAATTCAACAAATTCAACTGGAATTCGAACTCTGCTCTCCAATATCTCATTCCAAGTTGATATTCACTACACCACAAAAAAAATGAATTTCTACAACACCCTTAAGAATTTAGATTTTATATCATTTGGACTGTTCTACTCGTCTTTATTGCCAGATTCACAACAGCCTGGGCATTGTACGCTTCAGCCTTCTACCGGATCTGTCTATATTTCTGTTGCAACCATTTACTCTATTTGCATCATTCAGACTGTCATCTTTATCATCAGTGCCATGTTCCTGACATTTTGGCTGTTGTACATTCCAACTTTCTTTAAGTGATATACGTTGGAATTTAATCTGAACTCTTTTAGTCCTGGGAGTAGATTGTTCTTGTTCCACATGCCATGCCTTTTAATGATATCTCAATTTCAGTTAACTTTGAGGCAAGTTGCTTTTTGGATTATTTCTACCAACACTTTTATTCATAGTCCAAACAATGTAAATAGTGTAAATAGTTACAATACCTCATCTCCGAAATATAGACTGACTCTTAAGAATTTAATAAGATAAACTCTTTTAGGATTTATTTTTTCTGCTATATTATGATTATGTTGACTTAAAAATACTAATAACTACTAACACACATTATAGACTAAAAATGTACTGGTGCTTCTGGTATGGATTTAGTCTTTACAAAATCCAAAGAATCTGCAATGTTAGTAATCCCGACCTGACAACTCAGTTTCTGTCAATTTCCTTACACCTGTAATATTACTCCCTATGCCTATTGTACAAATAATTTGCTGGTAATTGTTCTAATGAACTTTTTCCTTTGATACTTCAAATGCCCAAATTTAAACTGAGTACAAAAATTCTGGAACGACCAATCGGGAAGCTGAGTTCGAATTCCAGTTGAATTCTTGCATTCACTTACGTGCAAATACCCTTGGGAAAGGTATTAATCCATCTCTTCCTCCCAGTTATGGGTTAAATAACAGGACTGGGTTCTATAACCTTGGCTGGCAACCAGTCTACTGCAGAAAGCAATGGCAACCTACTGCTGGATAATCTTCTGCCCAGTCAGTCATGTCTCTTTCAAGACATGATCACCCAAAGCGTGTATCATGTATGGCACATAACTGACTGACAATATTGGTAATTGTAGTGCAATTGATATCGGCCTGGAATAAGAAATTGAAGAGCCAAGTTTGTATTCCATTATGTTTGTTACATTCACTTGCACACAAATACCCTTGAGAAGGGTATGAATTTGTGCACCCCCACATGGGTTTAATAGCAGGGCACACTGGGTCCTATAGCCTTAGCTGGTAATCAGTATCACATAAAGAAATGGCCTAAAAAAAAATCATCTAGGTAATTAGTCATAAACCAAAAAAGACATGAACACCTAAGTGTTATTGCATATGGCACTTAACTGACTGGCTAGATTGGCAGTTAGGTCAGAATTTTACCGTTGAAATAAGTGTAACTCTAAGTTCTCCGATCACTAAGATGATGCATGAAGTCAGGTCAGTACGTAGGTGAGTTACTGCTTGGGAATGCCAGGTACTGTAAGCAACCTCCTGTAATTCAAAATGTTTCAGCTTTAAGTAACCTACAAAGGTTTGTATTTTATTTCTGAGATGAGTAATTTTCAATAATCAACAAGATAATCCATTTCAGCCAATCTATGGACACTCTTATAATGACCAGAGGGGTACTTGGTCGAAACATTGTGTCTATTATAACATCTATAGCAACCAAATTGAGGACAATAGTTCAAAATAATTCCAAGATTATTGTAAATTACTCATTTCAGAAATAAAATACAAATTACGACAAGTGGCACGAACCTAACATTGTCAAAATCCGTTAAATATAAAAAGCTCCAAAAATATGCCACTAAAGTCCTTTGGATGGTGGCGTAGTGAATATAGTAGTTGGTTATACATCATAGACTCCGAAACGACTGAACCGATTTTCTTGAAAATTTACACAATTGTACTATAAGCGTCTGCGAGTGTTCTTGGCTAGGTTTTGTGTCGAGGTACTCCTGATAAATATCGAAAATCGATAATCAAAAAATCGGGTTATAGAAGGAGTGGTCCGATTTTAATCAAATTTAATACACTCATAGACAAAGACATAATAAGAAACTATATTCAGAAGTTTCAAGGTTGCAGTTCTTACAATACACCTTCAACACGTGTCTATGTTTCTAAGATGAGGATTTTAATTATTTACGCTATTTACATTGTTCAGACTGTTGTCCTTATCTTTGTTGCCATATTCACCTTCAATATCTGCCTATATTTCTGAGATGAGGTATTGTAATTATTTACACTAATTACATTGTTCAGACTGTTGTCCTCATCTTTGTTGCCATATTCACCTTCAACATCTGTCTATATTTCTGAGAGGAGATATTGTAGTTATTTACACTATTTACATTGTTCAAACTGTTGTCCTCATCTTTGTTGCCATTTGTATGACGTTTCAGCCATTGTACACTCCAACCTTCTTCAGGTGCTAAGAATTTCAAACTGAACCCTTCATTACAATCACTGGAGTATATCATTCTCATTTCCTGCATAAAGCCACTTTTGGTAGTCATGAGTTATCTCCCTCTAGTTAGTTCTAGTGACTTGACCCGAAGAGTTGTGAGTTCAATACCAGGCTATAGTAATGGTGAACAAATAACTTAGAGGGTTAGAGGGAGATAACTAATTAATTGGTTTTAAAGCAGCAAAAGGTACACTTATTTTAGTCTTAAATGTCTGTGTTACATTCTCTTTTATTTAAAATTTAGCTTTTGTGCATGTCCTTTGATCTTTTGAGAAAACTTCTGGAAAACTCTTTTTTATTATTATAAGTCAAGTTTTAATTGGTTATAATATTAAGTCTTGCTTAGGCACTTGCCATGGCGTCTGTGAGAATTACTGATGACTGACTCCAACAGACTTTTTAGAGTTCACTTGAGTTCTCTATTTAAGTGTCTAGCCTAGTCAATTTAAGTCGGTTAGGGTTGGGGGTATGTATTACACCTTCTTCTTTGTGCCTTGTTCTTTCAAGACGTAGGCAATCATGGCTTTCCACGTCTTCCTATCCCTGGTGGCTCTTAACAAGCTTTCTCCTGTTACACCACACAACTCTCATTCCGTCATCCACCTGATCAGGTCCTTCAAATATGTTATCTGCAGCTTTTCTCTCTCTCTCTCTTTCCCTCTATCTGGCCTGTTAGTATCAGGTTCTCCGAGCCCTTCTTCCTCATTGCATGTCCCAAGAACTTCACAACAAGATAAAACCAGAAATGTTTTCACATCCCCTCTGTGGACCAGATGATGAACAGTTGGCTTGTTGATATCCAGAACATTATCACAAACCACATTTTGATAGCAGACTATGTGCCACTCCTCTTTTTCATCCCTTGACCCTGCTGGACATACTAACGAAACAAATTCAGTAGATACTTTTCCCTCAAAAATATAGCTCCTTCCACAACCAAAAGCTGGTGGCAGAGTCGGTGGGAGTGGGAGTAAAATACTTTGCATCTGTAGAAGTCACTGTCAAAAAAAGCCAACTGTTCAAAATTATTTCCAACTAACCTAATCAAGTAAACTATGCTTAACCTTTCAACTTTGAACTTTGTATTGTACTTGGAACCTGCCTGAGATTGACGCCATAGAAATATTTCTTATGCTTTTCAAAACCTTGTACGAACAATTCTGATGAAATTTAACTTATTTTATTCGGAGAGCCTGTCTACCAAAGTCAGTCAGTCAGTTAAGTGCCATACGTGATACACGTGGGGGCAGTCATGTCTCAAAAGAGACATGACTGACTGGGCAGAAGATTTTCTGTCCTGCTATTTAAACTGTAGCTGAAGACAAGAGATGGATTGTATTAATAAGTAGTAATTAGTAAGGAATCAGTTTATTACTTAATAACAATAGAAAACCGATCCCCCACTTTATGCTCAGTAGAAGTGTTACTTGGATTTCCAACTATTATCTTCATTCAGTCAGTTAACTGCCATACGTAATACACGTGGGAGCAGTCATGTCCCGAAAGAGACAGACTGACTGGGCAGATGGTTATCTTGCAGTAGATTGCCATTGCTTTCTGTGGTAGACTGGTTGCCTGCCAAGGCTATAGAACCCAGTCTGTCTTGTTATATAGCCCATAACTGGAGGGAAAAGACGGATTAATACCTTTCCCAAGTGTATTTGGGTGTAAGTGAATGCAAGAAATTTAACTGGAATTCAAACATGGCTCCCTGATTTCTCCTTCAGAGTCGATATCCACTGCACCACAGCGCACCTCCTCTGTCCCTATACTTATAAAATCCTGGTTACTTTTATAAACACTTTTATTGCTTTAATTACAAGTAAAACCACAGTCACTTTCATCTTGTAAACAAACATCCCCACAGTCTACTTTTAGTTTTGTTTTCACTTCATTCGAAAATTCATGCCATCCCCCCACCCCATAGTTTCTGTTTCCTTTTTATTTTTGTATGTCTGTGCTCGTTAACCTTTACCTTTTAATGTAGTTGAGACTATCCTTTAGCAACAAGCTGAGAAATTTGGCTTGATAAGGTGTGAAAGAATAGAGGTGTTTCTTTGACCGTTCCGAGTTGAGTAAATAAAGAATTCCTGATTGGTTGGCAGGTGCTACTATTAGCAATATTTTTGGCGGCGATATGCTAAACATTCTTTTCACCTGAAATGTAGACATTTTTGTTTTGTTTTTCATTTTTCTGCAGAATTCCCTTCGTTCTTTTTGATGATTTATTCATTCACCCCATCCCCCACAGCTTCCTTTCTTTCACACCACCAACCTTCCCTTTGCTCTTGGCCTTTTCTTTCTTCAGCTCCCTCTTTGCCTCTCACTTTCTCTTTCACGTTAGCTGCTTTTTTTGTTTTTCATCTTTTTCCTTCTTGTCCTCCTCTCTTTCACTACTTACCTCTTTTTCTACCAACCAATCCCCTCCATCAGAGCTCTCCCCAAACCACCCACCCACTTCTCACTCTAGAGGTTTTTGCTCTTCATTTTTCTTTTTTCCTTTTGTTCATGGAGTGAACCATTTTTAAAATTTTAGATTTTATTGTTTTTCCCTTACAAAATTTCTGGCATACATCTTCCCCTCACTTCCTACGGAAATGTTTCCGTTGATGTTTGGATCACTTTTCCTCTGAGAATTATTTATGGACAGACAAACTTGGTGGATCTATTCTTAACATATACATGGTTAAGCACTTGCGTTGGCGCAAGTGTACTCACCATATATCAGTCAGTATTACTGTGTGTGTGTGTGTGTATATATATATATATATATATATATATATATGATGTTACCTTCTGCATCATGACTTGAAGTATTATAGATGGGCTCTCCAGCAATCACTTTGTTGACTTTCCAATCATGAGAACTGAGTTCAAATTTTACCATAGTTGATCTGCTGAGACCGTGATTTAATGTTATCACCATGGGGAGGCAATTCCAGCCTGCTTTACCTTTGGAAAGTGCTTGAAGACTATATGATGGGTTGATCCAAGCCTTGTGAGTGAGTTTGTGAGATTGTCAATGGTTGTGCTAGTATAAAACCCCAAGTCATCGTAATTGAGGACCTGATTGTCCTGGCCTTGTTCAGCATGTCGGATTATGCACACTCTTCCCCCAGAGTTGCAGTGAGCTCTGTGATTTTTAAAAAATACAAATGGGCCTTGGCAGGTTTGTACAACAGGGTTGGGCTAGCCACCTTCGCAGATGTGTCTGATCAGAAGGAAGTAGCTATATATATATAGTCTATTATGTTTAATCATGAGCTGTTCTAAACAATGTATTTTGGCTTTAATTTCGGTGAAAATAACGGCAAAAATTCTCCAACATTTGGATGATTTTTTATTAATTTGCTTCTAAGCTTTCGGTTCACATGAGCCATCTTCAGAGAGGTTACAAGAACGTTAACACAAAAACATCTACCATCAGCGATGATCTTATCTTGTGTTGACATAAAACACCACTAAGCAACAGCAACAGTTACCAAAAATAGCAAATGCAGTTCGCAAATTTGTAATGCGGTTCTATGACGTCACACAGCGTAAGAGCTCGAAATGATAACAGAATCATATATTTAAATGTAATGTAATGTGTTTTGACCAGATTTAAACATGATTTTATTAAGTGTGGGTTGTTTGGATTTAATGTAGATGGTCAGAAGGTTCTTTTTACTACGTGTATGAGTGAGGATTATTGTGTTGTTGACTAAAATCTGTCTGATATTACCTACATGGTTATGTTTTTCTGAGAAATGTTGTTTAATTGTACTCTGATCAGAAAGGTGACAAGTAAGTCTACATGAGCGCGTGGTTGTAGTAAAACCAATATATCTAGTGGATTTATTATTAGTACTTGGTTTATTAGTCTGTTTAGAAAATAATCTGCTGCCTTGATACACTAAATATATATATATATATACATACATACACACACACACACACTAGCAGTATAGCCTTGTGTTGCTCAGGTGTAATGAAAGCTTTAAAACTAATCCATGATCCTGGAGCTCAAACTCAGCCTAAAGAATATTTGTGTGAAGTTTGGTGAGAATCAGATAAAAATTGTGGATTTGTATAAAGGGCATACAGACAGATAAACAGACACACACACAAACATCTTGCCTTATCTATATATATATATATATATATATATATATATATTATCAATTTTCTGCACTATTGTAAAAACTGCAACCTTGAAACTTCTGAATATCGTTTCTTATGTCTTTGTCTATGAGTGTATCAAATTTGATTAAAATCGGACCACTTCTTCTATAACCCGATTTTTTTTTCAATTATCAATATTTATTGGGGGTACTTCGACACAAAACCTAGTACCTAGAACACTCGCAGACACTTATAGTACAGCTGTGTAATTTTATTTTTCAAGAAAATTGGTTCAGCTGTTTCAGAGTCTATAGGTAACTGACACACAGGCACAAAGTTCCATTTATAAATAAGTTTATATATATATATATA
>JBBBDQ010000539.1:2897500-2952930 GCA_037127315.1 Ascarosepion bandense | reverse complement strand
GTGTGTGTGTCCAGTCCGTAAATGGTGAGGATAATCTAACAAGATTCCGGTTAAAATTTTGTACCAGATGAAAGGAATATTGTAAGGTCTGATAAAATGAGCTAATTAAACTCATTGAAATGAGCTATAGCTTATAACCAATTTAAATGATGTGTTGAGTTTTCCTTTATAAATTATATATATATATATATATATATATATATATATTGATCAAGGTAGCATTAGTTGTTTATTGTACCATGACAGATCACAATTTTGACATATAAAACGCTACTCTGATCAAAGAAGAAAGCAATTACTTGATAAAAATGTCTCGGGTGTCTTGATTGCAAGGTTATTGACAGTAAATTTGCTCTCTGGCTCTTAACATTTCACCATTTCTGGCAGGACTTCTTTTATCACATTGTGCAGCATCTAATAACAAAGAGGGGGGAACAAAAAGAAAAAGAATCTAAATGAAATTGTCGAGATTATATATATATATATGTATATATTTTCCATTTTTAAACAAGTTATTACGCTACTCAGGTTTCTACCATGAGTCGTGTCTTCAGGCGATTTTTACTAACAAAAATTATTATTAAAAATTGCCTGAAGACACCATTCATTGTAGAAACCTGGGTAGCGAAATAACTCATTTAAAAATGGAAAAATATTAACTCATTTAAAAATGGAAAATATTCAAAAGTTCTTTTTAACACAAATGTGTACTGGTCTAACCCTATTATGACCAAAAAATAAGTATTAAGCAATCAATAAGTTTTAAACAATCAATATATATATATATATATATATATATATATATATATATATATATATATAAATATTAACTATAGCAACAATACCAATAGTAAGAAAACTAACTCTATAAAAACTAGTATCAATCAAGCTATAATTTAAATCGTCTTGTATAACCCATCGAGAACGAACTCGGGGGGGGGAAATAAGGGGAAGCAAAAAAGAAACAAACGAAGTACATGAACAAAAAGTCAGGCACTCGTAAGAAAGAAAAAAACCCAAGACGAAAACCCTAACACTAAAGCGCTCAATACGAAAGTAGTGCAAACAAAGACAGAAAATCTAAGCAAGAGCCAACAATCGACAACGGTTTCGCCTAACGACTCGTCAGGGAAATTGACAGCCAATTTCCCTGACGAGTCGTTAGGCGAAACCGTTGTCGATTGTTGGCTCTTGCTTAGATTTTCTGTCTATATATATATCCAGGTAAATAGTACCCAAGGTTTTACAATTTCGATTTCCCCGGCATCTACTTTTTTTTGTTATAAACAGTGCTCAATACAATAAATATTGTAGAGCATAACAACCAACATCCAGTATTGACTGATGACGAGATTCTATCTTGAAAGACAGGAATTTCGTGTTGCAATGTACTTTTAATTCATAATTATATATAATTGCACCACAGTAACGAATTCAGTCTGATGAAGTCCTAAAGGATGAAACATGTCACGTGAAAACATTTTTTCATTTTGTCATAGATTTTTCTTAGTATTTTTCTTGATATAAATTTATATATCGTTGTTTCATATAAGTCAGTCAGTCAAGTGGCATACGTGATACACTCTTTGGACGATCATGTCTCGAAAGAGACATGACTGACTGGGCAGAAGATTTTCTATCCGGCTCTTTACACTGATAGCTGAAGGGACAAGAGACGGATTGTATTAATAATTAGTAATTAGTAGGGGATTAGTTTATTACTTCATAACAATAGAAAACCGACCCCCACTTTATGTCCAGTAGAAGCTTTACTTATGTTTCCAACTATTATCTTCATTCAGTCAGTTAAGTGCCATATGTGATACACGCTTGGACGATCATGTCTTGAAAGAGACCTGACTGACTGGGCAGAAGATTATCCCGCAGTAAGTTGCCATTGCTTTCTGTGGTTGACTGATTCCAAGCCAAGGCTATAGAACCCAATCTGTCCTATTATTTTACCCATAAATGGATGGAAGAGATGGATTAATACCTTTCCCAAGGATATTTGTGCGTAAGTGAATGCAAGGAATTCAACTGGAATTCGAACTCGGCACCCCGATTTCTCGTTCCCAGTCGATATCCACTGCACCACAGGGCACATATATATGTGTGTGTAAGAGAGAGATTGTTTTCTTTGAAAACTTACTAAAACAAGTGTCATGCACTCAGTACTGTTGGTAAAACTAGTGGCTTCTCGTGTCTGACTCTCTCCTCCCACCCCCGTTTTCTCCTCCCACCCCCGTTTTCACCAGCAATTACTAAAAGATAACAACCATGAAATCAAAGTCACGTATTACAAGTGGACGGGGCAATCCTGCTCGCTTTCTTCCAAGACAAAATTATTTGCCAGTCGCCTACAAAGTCAATAAATGACTGTGTTCAGGACACCTGTTGACAACCCGTACCCTGTCCCCCGCCTTCCTGACGCCCCCTGTTTACCTCTCAGTTTTTCACGTGGTGGCTGTGGTTAAAGATTTCCCTACAACTGACGAGAGTACAAGTAACTTAAAATCAATATCCTGGTTTTATAACGAATGTTGAATCTGTGAAGATAAACTCATCAAGCAGGTGTCCCGTCTTTTGCCTTGGCTAAGATTTTGCTGTTTTTCTGTCTTCAAATTCAAATAAAAAGAAATTCCACAATTTTCATATTTCCATTTTACCTTGTTCTGAATGAAAATTCTATAAATATTTGATAGCAGAACATATCTGGCATATTTATAAGTCTACAGTTGCCACATCTGAGCTAGTCCTCCTGCTATATATTTAGAGATTCTTGATGAAATCAAAAGAATCTGCAATGTTATTGGTCTTGACTTGGCAACTTGGCTTCAGTCATTGACTGAACACCCAGTGCTAATCGAGTTATATTTTTCTTCACTCTCCAACCATCAGGCTGGGATTGGTGTGTCATATTTGTTTTTCTCTCGTAATATTAGCCATTTTCTTATAAAGAAATATTTGAACTTCATTGACCAAGCAACCATTGCTACCTTACGTTGAACTTTACAAAATCTTTGCTCTTAAAACAATTTTTCAGGAAACTAGTTTTCTCAAGTCCACTAACTGTTATTGCTCTTTCCAGTATTGATGGGTGTTTCCTTCCTAACCGACACGGAGATCCGAAGGCGAATTGGCATAGCAAAGGACGCGTTCCAGAAGATGAGCAAAATACTAGCACACAGGAAAATCTCAATAGAAACGAAGAAAAGAGTGCTAGACTGCTACGTGATGTCAGTTCTTCAATACGGCTGTGAATGCTGGACAATATCATCGAAAATGAGGACAAAACTGGAAGCGGCCGAAATGTGGTTCTACAGAAGGATGCTACGGATATCGTGGACTGAGCATACAAGCAACGACGAAGTGTTAGAAAGAATGGCAACAAAAAGGAAATTGATGTTGAGCATCAGGAAGAGACAATTGAAGTTCCTGGGACATGCAATGAGGAAGGAGAACCTGGAGAACCTGATACTGACTGGTCAGATAGAAGGAAGGAGAAACAGAGGAAGGTAGCGGATAACATATTTGCAGGGCCTAATCAGGTGGATGACGGAACGGGGGTTGCCAGGAGCAACAGGAGCAAACATACTAAGAGCCACAAGGGATATGGAGACGTGGAGATCCATGATCGCCTACGTCCTGAAGGGACAGGGCACATAGAAGAAGAAGAAGTGTGGAATGTCAGCATCTTGATTATGTCATTATTTTCTCTTTCGGTTGAAATTTACAAAATCTTTGAACACAATTTTTCAGGCAAAGCGATTTCTCAAGTCCAATAGCCTGCTGTGCATGGGGCACTAACGTGAACGTACGGCCGGGTACTCTGTCAGTCTTTTACCGACTGAACAAATCACCCCACGATGTGTTTCGATTCCCTTCTGCATCGAGGTCCGCGAGGGAAAGGAAGGGGAGATAACACCACCGCGAGAAATAAAGGCACTCGTCCCGTGTCTACCGATTTAAAGTTCGTCAGCCATGGCCGTGTCCTGCCAAGTCCCTCGGAATAATAACTTATAGCGAGGGTCACGGTCCTGCTGCTGCATCCCCTCCACCCCAACAGGGCTTACGAGCAATATTCCGCTCTTCTGGTTTCCCACGACTTGGGTGTTGTCGAAGTTGGGTGGGGAGCTCAATCAGGTAATGCCAAGAACTCATTGAAGGATATTGTCCTGATAGCTCACGTGGCCGAGATCGGATCTGAACATCTCGCCTATTCCGAGATCGCGTCAAGGTTGAGGATTATTTTATTGAATAATTCTTTTTTGTTTTTCTCAGTTAAAAAATGTGTACAAATTTTTTTGAAACTAAAGATTTTCTTTCTATTAAATATATTTGATTTTCCTTATAATTTTCTCAATTATTTGGCGCACCCCGTATATTGTGGCCAGTGCTGTGCTTAGCAACATCGCACCCCCCACGCAAAATGCGCCTCCTGCAGAATGCGCTTTGCGACCCCTCTACCCACAAAATGCAACTTGCGCCCCCCCCCCCCCAACGAACATGCTGAACCCTTAATAAATGGTACTTTAAGCAAAATAACAGACTCTCAGAGCCCAGATATTCCGTGATCACGAAAAAACTGAAGAAATCGCCGAATTGGCGTTTTGAAGCTGTACATTACGAACGTTTTCACAACTTTTAGCTACTTTTTATGTATGTTGAAACTGATATCTATAATCTATTTCTCTCTCAAGTTCATTTTTTTAATTACAAATGATTTGCGACTTCTATCAAAGATTATATATATATATTCTATTTGTAAACAAGTTATTACGCGACCTAGGTTTCTACCATGAGTGGTCGCGTAATAATTCGTTTACAAATGAAAAATATTCAAAAGTTCTACAATATAATTGTATTGAACACTTTTTAATACAAATGTGCACTGGTCTAATCTTATTATGACCAGAAACTAAGTAATTAGACAATCAATCATATATACAAAATGTAGATTCAATTACAGCACGCACAACGAGCAAACACCACCAGATAAATCAAACAGATAAGACAACAGCCATGTAACTGATATCCCTTGACCCGGTCAAAGTCACATCAACTCCTAGATCCTACGAACTGATTCCTTCAGACCAATAAAAACCCCATCTTGAATACACACACACACACACACACACACACACACACACACACACACACACACACACACACGATCTCTCTCTCTCACACACACACACACACACACACACACACACACACACACACACACCATTAGACCATATAAAAAAAACAACTAGAACACACATAGATACACACTCACACACACGTACACGTACATACACGCACACACGTACAGCAGCAGTGGATAAAGCCAGCCATTCACAGATGGACAGCTAAAACCACGGACAGTTTGAAGTTTTCTCTGCCATTCTGACGATGAGATTATAGTCTCGAAATATAAATAAATAAACAGGTCATACAAACACCCCCCGACCTTCCTTTATTTCATTCAACGCATTTTGACAGCTTTCAAGACATAACACATTACGGAAATTAACGAAGATTAACGAAACTTGGTTATAAACAACCAACAATTTGAAATGATTTGTTTGAACATTATTTTTTTTTATCGATACTCATATTTAAGTAGATATTCTGTTTTTAATTAAACAGCATTATATATTTATATCTACTGGCCTGATTATTTACGATAAATTTTTATGAATATCCTGCCTAATGACATACATTTTCGTAATAAAAATTTATCGAAAATAATCAGGCCAGTAGATATAAATATATAATGCTGTTTAATTAAAAACAGAATATCTACTTAAATACGAGTATTGATCAAAAATAATAATGTTCGAACAAATAATATATATATATATATATATATATATATATATATATATATATATATATATATATATATATATATATATATATATATATATATATATATTCCATTTGTAAACGAGTTATTACGCGACCTAGGTTTCTACCATGAGTGGTCGCGTAATAACTGGTTTACAAATGGGAAAATATTCAAAAGTTCTACAATATAATTGTATTGAACACTTTTTAATACAAATATGCACAGGTCTGATCTTATGACCAGAAACTACGTAATTAAACACACACACACATATATATATATATATATATATATATATATATATATATATATATATGTGTGAAGAGCGAGAGCGGGACGGGTTGATAGATGTCTATTTCAACATACAAGTATGAAAATAATTTTCCAGTTAATCATAATAATCATTTCGTTATTTTTTCATTACAATAGATCTGTGGAGCCAAGGACCTTGCGGCTTCCCAGGGCCTTGACCTCCTCCTCCGCAACTACGGGGGCCCTAAGCACGGCCCTGATAGTGGCAAGCAAAAGGAATGAGTTCGTGGTGATACCTACCGAGCAAAAGCGACGGACCGGATGTTTGCTTTATAACAACCAGAAAGCAAATGAACAAAAATTATCTCTGCGCAGCTGTATTCACGCAGATGTTCCGGTTGAAAAATAAAAATTAATCAAATATCAAATTTCCATTTCGCGACCTACGCAAATTTTATTTACCAGCCAATATAAAGCCCAGAATCAAATACAAGTATGAAAATCTCAAACGAGCTACTTTTGATCCAAAAAGCAGATATAAAAAGCGGTGACACAAAGCATCGTCAGACAGACAGACTGACGCAGAGACCAAGGAGAAGAATGTAATTAATATCCCCTTGACTTAAGTCGAACGGCTACTACATTCGTCTCCCTTCACCTATCATCAATTCTTCCCTGTCTCAAAAGTACTTACTGACCTCAGGAGCGACTACTTCAAAGACTGTTTCCTCACAAACCAACTTACTGACTTACGGGCCCTAGAAGTGACAACTTCAAAATTAACATTCCTTACCTACAAGACGCCTCCACATTCCTAAGCACTAATTATCTCTTTCAGCATTATTATTTGTCATGAACACTTTAACCTCCGTTGGACCTATCCTTCAAGCATTACTTTAATTGTAAAACATTAATTGACATGTGTATATATAAATGTTATTCTCAACTCAAATTGCTTTCCTTGATTTTATAATCATTTTATGATTTATAGTGGGCTATCTACCACAAGGCCCAATTCCGTTAACCTGCAACAATTTACAACTTCCCTTCACTAGAACGGAATCCGACTACTACTAGAAAAGAATAGATAAACAACCCACTACAAGTTTCTCAATCAAACAATCTGTTTAATTTTTACTAAAGGGTCATTCCATGTCAATTCACCAGGGCATTACACCCACCGACACCGAAGTACTTGAAATTTGGCACAAATATTCCCCTTCATGAGTTAGGAAAAAGTACCAAATTAGTTTTTGCTAGACCTTACCGTTCTGATTTTAGTGGGGGGGGGGGGTGTAAAATTTTCATATTTTGCTTCTAAATTAAGGCTGCGAAACGTCACAGAATTTTAGCGTTATTTTTTTAATTAAAAAAAAAAAACTTCCACATATTCAATATTTCTGAAATTTGGTAGGAAAGACAAACAAGGACTGCAGAATCAAAAGATTTAATTATTTTAACCCTATACCTGATAGAAAATATAATTTTGCTCACCCAAAATCATCCCCCCACCCAAATTATCAATTTTATACTGATGTAGCTTCCGGCCAGTCTGTAGAAAATGTGTCAGCTTTAATTTTCATAATATTTTTTCCTAACATTTACAATGACTGATTAAGTTCTCCAAAGAATTTTGTGAGGGTTTCAAGTCGACTTTAAAAAATATGACCCTACCAAATTTTTTTTTTTTCCTATGTACGAACGGGAATTCAGTGAAAGATTGATAAAGACAATCATCCTAATGCTCGAGGACTTCTCAAATGTTCATATTGTGCTAAGTGAGTTCTCAAACTATTCAATAAGATTGTCTTTATTAATTTAAAAAGAAAATAATTTAAATATATTTTGCAGATATTGTGTTTTGTATGGTACGGATAGATTGTCTTGAACAAGGGATAAACATTGACTCATGCCTGATGATCAACACTGGATAGAATATTCGTAGATGGCATTAAACATGAAATTAAAAGAAAATTTTGAAAAATTTTATTTTGAATTATTTTCATGAAACAAAATACATTTGATTTATTTTGTTTTTTTTTTTTCAAAAAAGAATGTGAATTTTTAAAACCTAGAATATTTGTAGTTAGCACTAAACATTTATACATATATTTATAGATAGGAAATGCTTTCAATTTTATCACTTTAAAAAATTCTTTATTTGTATTTTTTATATTTTCTATCGGATATAAGGGTTAAAATAATTAAATATTTAGATTCTGCCAGTTATGAAGGCTCTTACCATGTTTTTGCTATTTAACAGCGACGTATTACCTTATTTTTAAAAAAAATAATTATGTCGACGATCAGTGAAGAATATATATATATTTATCATAATAAAGGCTGTTATATATATATATATATATATATATATATATATATATAATCTAAACTTATTTATAAATGGAACTCTGTGTGTGTGTGTGTCCGTTATCTATAGACTCCAAAATGACTGAACCGATTTTCTTGAAAATTTACACAGTTGTACCATAAGTGTATGCGAGTGTTCTTAGCTAGGTTTTGTGTCGAGGTACCTCCAATAATTATCGAAAATCGAAAAAATCGGGTTATAGAAGGAGTGGTCCGATTTTAATAAAATTTGATGCATTCATAGACAAAGACATAAGAAACGATATTCAGAAGTTTCAAGGTTGCAGTTCTTACAGTAGTGCAGAAAATCGATATAAAAGGCAAGATGTGTGTGTGTGTGTGTGTGTGTGTGTGTGTGTGTGTGTGTTTATCTGTCTGTATGTCTGTATTTTTTCAGCCCTTTTATTTTAGTTTCTGCTTCGGGTTTGGCTCTAGGTAGATATAATTGTAGTTCTTAGTCTCAGCCATGATACTATTTACTCAGAGGACTTATTTAGCCTTCAAAATTCAGTTTACGACGAAAAAAACTTATTTGATATCGATAGCAGGAAATCAAAATTTGACTTACATCCATTCATTTTTCTTTCAGTCTACGGTTTCGCTTTAACTGGAAACAACTATTGCTTTTTAGTCTTTTGTGCCAACGTCCAAAGAGTCTGAGCTCCAGGACCATGGATTAGTTTTAAAGCTTTCATTACACCCGAGCAACACCGGGCTATACTGCTAGTATATATATATATATATATTCAACATGTCATTTTAAGTCGTGCATTCTCAACCCCATATAAACAAAGAATGAGGAAAAATTCTAAGCCCAGAGGTTTGCACTAGTAAAGGAAGGGGTTGGGAGATATTAGTTTTTATAGGGTTAAGCTAGCAGAATTTTAGTAGTAATTTCTTCTTTGGTAGTGGGAGGTATGTGTCTTGACCCTTGAGTTGATAGTGGTAGCCAATTTTTTTTAAAATACGTTATTGTGACTAATTGAAAGAATAGTATAATTATTGCAATTTATACTTATTTTTATGATGACATTTTTATGATCAAATTCTCTCAAATGCATTCTAGTTATGAAGAGCAACAGTTCGAGCTTTGCTGCTCTTATCAAGAGCTTGGTATATATATATATATATATATATATATATATATATATAGTATATCGAGGCAGCAAGTAATTTTCTAAACATATGCTATTAAATATAAGAGACAATGAATGTCTATTATGTTTAATCATGAGCCGTTCTAAACGTCGTATTTTTGCTTTAATTTCAGTTGAAAATAAAGACAAAAATTCTCCAACATTTGGATAATTATTTATTGGTTTTCTTCTAAGCTTTCGGCTCACATGAGCCATCTTCAGAGAGGTTGTTTAAACGGAAATATTATAAAATCCACCATCACCGACGATTTTATTTTGTGTTGACATAAAACTCCGCTTGGCAACTGCAATAGTTACCAAAAATAATAAACGCTGTTCTTAAGTTTGCGATGCGGTTTTATGACGTCACACCGCGGGATAGCGCGAAATGACAGCAAAACCATTTAGTCAAATTCAATGTTATATTATATATATATTCAGTGATGGTTGTTAGCACATCAGTGTTAGATCTGGTGAAGAGGAAATCATGCAGTTTGTCAGAGATTAGGTTTTGAGATATGAGATGCCGAACTATTTCAGCATTGATAATAGCCTCGAATACCTTGCCAAAACGAGCTAAGAGACTAATAGAAAGATGATTAGAAGGGTGTCAGAGGGGTCCTGCGAAGCTCTGGACCATGGAATATCGGTTTTCGGCTAAGGTTGAAATTTTATAGGCAGTGACTTCACTACCAAAGTACAACATCAGCATGGCTTTAATAAATTTTCAATATCTTGATCCATTTTTTGGTTAATACGTATAGCACCTCATTAAGGGTTTCATCCTAGAAATTCCTGGATGCCCTAAATTCTTTAGCATACATTTTTGTAACAATGTTGGTATCATAAGTCTTTCTGCTTACGTAAATACATTATTGCATAATGAAAATATATTATTTCCCGAAATTCTGCGTTTAAATTAATGTTTCGGACGAGCTCATGTACGGTTCGCCTCTAAATGGAAAGTGGCTCTGACTGTCGCCAATCAGAAGCATTTGCAAAGTTTCGTACCGGGCTTAAACGTAATTTTCCAGTGTCTGAAAGCGCTTATCGAGGGTGGGCCAGAAACTGATCATCTCTGGTCGGGTCGGCGCGGTGAGGGGGGTATGATGTTGAAAGACCCGAAACACCCTAGTGATCCTCGCGATGACATCACTGACGACACCCCCTAGCGCCCCCCACTACGGTGCGTATGTTTGAAATACTTGAATCTGAATTTGAATTTGAATTTGAAATGCTTACGTAAATACATTATTGCATAATAAAAATACATTATTTCCAGTAATATCCGCGTTTTCAATTTTAATTTAAATCTTAATTGCTTCCTCATTTTCATTATAAAGTCGTCTTTTTACCGACTCAATTCTTATTTCTTCCAATATTTTTTTTTTTAATCATCTCACCCCAAGCAAGGCATTCCACTGCCACTATTGCGCATGGGGCTACATAGGGGAAGGTAAAGAGAAGGAGTGGTTAGACATAGGAAATGTCAGGAGGAAAGTCACAGATGAGTAAGGATAGCGAGGATGAGGGTTGGGAAGGGTGCTTGATAGAATGGGAGCAGGTTAGTGTGTTAGGAGGTGTCTATTGACCTTACATTTAAACTCCTGGAGATTGTAGCCGTCGGGGAAGCAATCGTTTGGAAGAGAATTCCACAGTCGGGAAGTGCGAGGAAAGAAACTGTTGGAGTAGAAGTTACGGCTGCATTTTATCGGTTTCACTGTAAAAGGGTGGGATCTAGTTGCTAATCTAGTATCTCGTTCAAATTCGTATTTAGGGGTCACCAGTGATCTAAGTTCATCGGAGCAGAAGCCGTGAAATATTATGGGCAGTTATCTTACAGTATTGTATAATAGATGATTAATTTCATTTTCGGCCTTTATTGCCACAGGTATTGTCAAGTGGTTCGCAGAAAGTTGGTATTAGTCTAGATAGTTTGTCCGTATGACTCAATCCTTTTCATGGCAGGAACTCCATTTTATAATTATAGTTTATTAGGATAATAGTTTACTAGTTCTCCACTGCTGCAGTCTATTTGCTATAAGCGTAAGAGAAGGTCGACGACTTTTTGCACATTTATAAATCTACCATCCGCCCGTGCATTGAATACAGCTGCCATATCTGGTCGGGTGCTCCTGCTATTCTCCTCGGGCTTCTCGACAATGTACAGCGGAGGGTCTGTAATGTGATCGATACCAACTTGGCAGACCGCCTGCAGTCTCTCTCTAACCGGCGCGACGTGGCTTCCCTGTGTCTCTTCTATAAATACTTTCACGGCTTCTGCTCCAATGAACTTGGATCACTGCTGCCCCCTAGATACGAATTTGCACGAGAAACTAGATTAGCAACTAGATCCCACCCTTTTACAGTGAAACCGATAAAATGCATCAGCAACTTCTACTCCAACAGTTTCTTTTCTCGCACTTCCCGACTGTGGAATTCCCTTCCACACGATTGCTTCCCCGACGGCTACAATCTCCAGGAGTTTAAATGTAAGGGCAATAAACACCTCCTAACACACTAACCTGCTCCCATTCTATCAAACACTCTTCCCATCTGCCCGACCCTCATCCTCGGTATCCTTACCCATCTATCACCTTCTGACATTTCCTACACCTAACCACTCCTCCTCTTTACCTTCCCCTATGTAGCCCCATGCGCAATAGTGGCAATGGAATGCCTTGCTTGGGGTGAAATGATTAAAAAAAAAAATATATATATAGTGTCAAATACACCGGTTCTCGTCTGATCACCGAAGTTAAGCAACATCGAGCCTGGTCAGTACTTAGATGGGTGACCATTTGGAAATACCAGGTGCTGTAAACGTAAGAACCAAGAATGGTCCTCCAGGGTTGGGTGCAGGGCTAATAACCCTACCCCATAAAAAACATTTTGTTACGGAAACAGTAACAGGAAGTTGCTGCCCTTCCCACCATTTGGTGTAACGGGTGTGATGATGATGAACAGAAGAAGGTCTGTCTGTAGTATAAATTCTCTACCGTGCATGAATTTGTGAAACTGTTTCGTAGCAAATATGATGGCCAATGCTTCCTTTTCTATCTGGCTATAGCTATTAATGATCTTGCAATATGAGGTATTGGCTTAGTTTTTCTATCCTCATATTTATGTAATATCACCACTGCAATACCCGAATCACTTGCATCTGATGTAGCTACAATCTTTAATTTAGGGTCAAAATGAGCTAATGACACGTCCAACATAAGACTTCCTTAATCTCTTCGAAAGAACTTTGACATTTATCTGACCAATTCCAATTAATATCTTTCTTTAGCAGGTTAATCAAGAGTGCCCTTAATTCATGAATGTTTGGTATATATTCATAATAGTAATTAGCAAACCCTGAAAATACTTGTAACTTTGTTACATTTGCCGGGGCGGGCATGTTTTTTATTGCGCTCTACCTTGAAGGATCTGGTCATCTACCGTTTGCATCAATAATTTGTCCTAGATATTTAATTCTGGACATAAACAATTGGCATTTTCCTTCTTTTTCTTCTTCTTTTATGTGCCATGTCCTTTCAGGACGTAGACGATCATGGCTTTCCACATATCCCTATCCCTGTTGGTTCTTAGCACGCTTTCTCCTGTTGTAACATGCAACCCTTGTTCCATCATCCACCTGATCAGGTCCTTCAAATATGTTATCCGCTGTTTTCCTTTGTCTCTTTTCCTCTCTATCTGGCCTGTTAGTATCAGGTTCTCCAAGCCCTCCTTCCTCACTGCATGTCCCAGGAACTTTAGTTGTCTCTTCCTGATGCTCAGTATTAATTTCCTTTTCGTCTCCATCCTTTCCAAAACCTCGTCATTGTTCACATGCTCGGTCCATGATATCTGCAGCATCCTTCTGTAGGACCACATTTCAGCTGCTTCAAGTTTTTCCTTCATCTTCGAAGATATTGTCCAACATTCACTGCCATATTGAAGAACCGACATCACATAGCAATCCAGTACTCTCCTCTTTGTTTCTATTGAAATTGTCCCGTTTCTTAATACTTTACTCAACTTCTGGAATGCTTCCTTCGCCATGCCAATTCGCCTTCGGATCTCAGTGTCGCACTTTCCGTCTTCTGTTAGAAGACTTCCTAGGTATTTAAATTTCTGTACCTGCTTGATTTTAGAGTCCCTCACCTGTAATTGGCATTTTGGGCTGCCCTTTTTTGCTGATGACCATGCATTCGGTTTTCCTACAGTTTATTTGTGGTCCTTTTTTGTCACTCTCTTCAGCTACCTTCTGTAGGAGGTCTTGTAGTTTTCTTTCTGTGTCTGCTATCAGCACTGTATCATCTGCGTACCATATATTGTTTAAATTGTGGCCTCATTTTCCTTCACTGATCTTAAACCCGTACTCTTTGATTCTCTCAAATACTTTTTTTACATCTTCCGTAAGTTGCTTTCGGGCTTCATTTTTAATAAGTCACTTAAGTGCCATACGTGATACACGCCTGGGCGATCATGTCTTGAAAGAGACATGACTGACTGTTCAGAGATTATCCCGCAGTAGGTTGCCATTGCTTTCTGCAGTAGACTGGTTGCTATAGAACCCTATCTGTCCTGTTATTTAACCCATAACTGGAGGGAAGAGACGGATTAATACCTTTTTGAAGGGTAGTTGCGCGTTAGTGAATGCAAGGAATTCAACTGGAATTCGAACTCGGCTCGGTTACGAGTCAATATCCACTGCACCACAACGCACATTTAATAAGTCAGTCAGTGAAATGTCATACGTGAAACACGCTTGGGCGATCATGTCTCGAAAGAGACATGACTGACTGGGCAGAAGATTATTCCGCAGTAGGTTGCCATTGCATTCTGCGGTAGACTGGTTGCCAGCCAAGGCTATAGAACCCAATCTGTTCTGTTATTTAACCCATAACTGGAAGGAAGAGACGGATTAATACCTTTCCCAAGGGTATTTGCGCGTAAGTGAATGCAATGAATTCAACTGGAATTCGAACTCGGCTCCCCAATTCCTCGTTCCGAGCCGATATCCACTGCACCACAACTTAAAGTACATCATCTAAATATGCTTGTAATTCAAACCGACAAGCATCGTATCCATAGTCTGTTGGAATCTGTTCGGTGCTACCTTTATACCAAAATAAAACCAGTTAAATTTGTATAGTCCTTTATGAGTGTTAACTGTTAATAGTTTTGAGCAACCTTCGGCTACTAGTATTTGTAGGTAAGTGTCTGACAGGTCCAATTTAGAAAAGAAAAATTGACCACCATTTAATTTGGTAAAAAATTTCTTCAGGACAGATAGTTACATAGTTTCAAACTTTCATTTAGCCCCAATTAAAAATCAGAACACATTTTGGGCTGAAATATCAGTGTTACATTTTCTTTTGACTCAAATTTAGCTTTTGTTTTTGTGCACATCCTTAGACCTTCTGAGAAGACTTCTGGAAAAATTATTTTTAATTCATTCTTTAATTTTTCAGTTGCTGTATAGCATTGAAGGTAACAACATTTTGTTGAAGAAAGAATTCATTGGAAGATCCCAAAGACCAAATAATGCAATCCAATCTGTTCCAAATTAATTAGCTGTGTTCTTTAATGCAAACACAACTGTACTTTTAATTTTGCCAACAAAAATGTTAGAGGTGAATTCACACATAAAGCCCAATTTCATTCCTGAAACGTCATGAGCATTTTTTTTAGAAGTTAATAAACTGGGTTTACCCAATTTTCTTCATGCCTGTTCATTTATGATGGTGATATCAATTCCTGTATCCAGTTCTAGTTTTATTTTTATATTATTATCAGCGTTCGTTCAATATTTAAATATGTCTGAGCACAATCCAAACCGACAAGTATCGTATCGATAATTTGTTGGAATATGCTTGGTGCTGCCTTTATACCAAAAGGAAGCCGGTTAAATTTGTATAGTCCTTTATGAGTGTTAATTGTTAATTGTTTTGACCAATCTTCGTTTATTAGTACTTGTAGGTAAGCGTCTGACAGGTCCAGTTTAAAAAAAAGATTACCACCATTTAACTTGGCAAACATTTCCTCTGGACTGTGTAATGGGTAGTTATATTGTTTCAAACTTTTATTTAACTCCGTTGAAAAATCGGCACATAAGCAGATTTTATTTCTTTTTTTAACGCAAACTCTTGATGATGCCCATTCGAAATAATCCATTTTTTATATCACACCTAATTTTTTTTAGCCTCTCTAATTCCTTATTAACTGGTTCTAAATCTGCAAAAGGCACACTAGTTTTTGGCTTAAATATCGGTGTTACATTCTCTTTTACTTCAAATTTAACTTTTGTTTTTGTGTGTAGAGGATTTTTGGTCCTCAAACGATTTATATTACGATTCGTCCAACAAGAAATAATAAAAACAACAGCTCCAATTTGTAACCAATAAATTAAAATATATTCAACAAACAACAAGACATGTAATATCAGTACATTTACAGTAAAGAGGAAAGAGTTGTTCCCCTTTATCTGTTTGTAGACAAAAGGTAAGTTGAAAAGAAGTTTTTTCTTGAGCTGAAAAAAAAGTTTGTTACAGTTGTTAAGATTTTCATGTAAGAACAAATAAAATACAATTACTTAGAATGTAGTTGTAAATGGTACAGATTTTGTTCCAAGATCAAAGATCAAAAGTTCTTGATGAAAAATGTTTCAGACAGAAGACAAGGTTCTGTGTCTGTGTGCGTTAGGCAGGGATGAGTAGAGAAAGACTTACGTGAAGCGTAGTCTTTAGGCCTGTGTGTGTCTACTCATTAAGCTTGTGAAAGTCGTCTATTATCTGTAGAAAGTGAATCAAACGAGCAAGCGGGGGAGAAATTTTGTTTATATAAGAAAAATCTGTGATTGGCTAAAAATTAGCCAATCAAAAAAACACACGTGAAAGTTGCTTCTGGGGTGAAAGGTTAAATCGACTGCGATTGTTAAATTGTCCTATACAATAACAGTAGTTATTTATAAGCCAATCGCAGACGAGTAAATTACATGGGTCGAATGTGGATAAGAACACATAGCAAACTATGTCTGTAGACCTTCTGAGAAGATGGATGGAAAACTCCTTTTTATTTCATTCTTTAGTTTTTCAGTATTAGTAGTGAAGGTAACAATATTTATTTCGTTGTAGAAAGAGTTAATTGGGAGGTCTCAAAAATCAAATAATGCAATCCCGTCTGTTCCAAATAAATTAGCTGTATTCTTTAATACAAACACCACCGTGTTTTTAATTTTTCTAACAAATATGTTAGAAGTGAATTCACACCAAGCTCAATTTCATCCCTGAAACTCCACGAGCAACTTTTATTTAGAAGTTAATAAACTGGGCTTACCCATTTCTCTTCATGTCTGTTCATTTATGATGGTGATATGAGATCCTGTATCCAGTTGTAGTTTTATTTTTACATTATTAATTTTCACAAAAACAAATTTCCTTTTTTTGAGATGTTTTTAATTCAATTAAAATCAGTCAGTTAAGTGCCATACGTGAAACACGCTTGGGCGATCATGTCTCGAAAGAGGCATGACTGACTGGGCAGAAGATTATCCCACAGTAGGTTGTCATTGCTTTCTGCGGTAGACTGGTTGCCGACCAAGGCTATAGAACCCAGTCTGTTCTGCTATTTAACCCATAACTGGAAGGAAGAGATGGATTAATACCTTTCTCAAGGGTATTTGCGCGTAAGTGAATGCATTGAATTCAACTGGAATTCGAACTCGGCTCTGCCGATTTCTCGTTCCGAGCCGATGCACCACAACGCACATACACGTTCGAAATCTTGTTATTTTTTTCTTTATGCCTTTTGACTTTACCCCATGTATTTACTGATGTTCACATACGTTTTATTTTTCTTCCATTTTTTCGTACTTGCAATAAGTACTTTTATGTCCTACATTAGTATCATTTTTTTTCTAAAAAAAAAAAATACTTTTAAAATACTTATCTCCATAACCGTGGTAAGTATTTAGGTATTAAGAGGGTTTGTCATCTTTTTTTAATGTCCTATTAGAAGTTGAAAAACGTCTATAGTCTTTTTCTTAGATGGTTAGACGCTATGTACTTGTCAAATGTCTCTTTCCCCAGTCCTTGCTGTATCAAATTTTAGATTTTCAATACATTGACACTCTTTTGCTATTTTCTGGGGAGTTAATTTGGGATCCATTTCTAATTTAGCAAGAATCCTGGATCTTATTTACGCGTCCTCATTAGAAGTTAAGCCCTGTACGAATATTAAGCATTCAAATAAATCTAGATTTAATTCATTTAACTTGAACTTCTCGCATTCTCGATTCACGACTCCTGCATAAGTGACAAAATCTTTATCGTCACACTTTACTAAGTTAAGACATTGCCATTGTGTATTGAATAATGAGTTCCTACTAAGTTAAGACATTGCCATTGTGTATTGAATAATGAGTTCCTATCACCGAAAAATTTCGATGGTATTACTACAGTTTCAAGGAAATTAATCTCGCCTGTTTTTTTTTCTTTTTTTTTTTTTTTCTTTTTGGCAAAATAAAATTTACATACTATTTATGTTCAAAAGGGGACAATTTTCTTAATAATAAACGAACATTCTTTTCATCATTCCAATGCGAACAATCTCTTTTGAAGTTCCCCTCGTATCTTCTATCATAAGTTTGAAAAGTTATCCCTTCGTCTGGATTGTATAAAAAAATATCGCTAATTAAATTAGCATCGGCATCTGGAGTGAATAAATCTGATGTTTTTTCTTTGGTAGAATTGGTTTGAATTATTATCAAATAATAATTAAAAACATTGCTGTTGTTGTTGCAATTGTAATTTGCTGTTCATGTTGTTTTTGTTGCTGCAGTTGCTTTTCGTAGCGTCAACATTTGAATCATATTAAATTTAAGTTCCTGCATTTTTCTGTATTCTGCTGAATATTTCGTAGATTAATTTTTAAATAACTTCGCCTGGTTATTTCTCTGTAGTCCTGTGAATATGACGTCTCTTCGGTGAAGTGGTAAATAATGATTTAATATCCTATTGCGACATGTAGGATACGTTCTTTTTTTTTTTGTTTCCTCGCGTAAGGTCAAACGAATATACGTCGTCACTTTTATAAAGTCAGATATATTAGAAAGAATTTTTCAAAGAATACTGAATATTTCTTCTCTTCCTCGGATGCTTATTATGTCGTAATTATTTTTACGGCACTTGATCACAGCAGCACGATTCCTGTAATCACATCAAAACGAGGTCGACTAGATTTTGTTCTCTGGCAATCCGAGTTCAAAATCCATGTTCAAGCTTCTACTGGGCATAAAGTAGGGGATCGGTTTTCTATTGTTATGAAGTAATAAACTGACCCCCCCCACTAATTACTACTTATTAATACAATCCGTCGTTTCTTCCTTCAGCTATAGTTTAAAGAGCAGGATAGAAAATCTTCTGTCCAATCAGTCATGTCTCTTTCGAGACATGATCGCCCAAGCGTGTATCACGTATGGCACTTAACTGACTGAATGAAAATAATATTTGGAAACATAAGTAAAGCTTCTACTGGGCATAAAACGGGGGATCGGTTTTCTTTTGTTATGCAGTAATAAACTGATCCCCCACAAATTGTTACTTATTAATACAATACGTCTCTTCTCCCTACTGCAATAGTTTAAATCGCAGGATAGAAAATCTTCTGCCCAATCAGTTTCTTTCGAGACATGATCGGACAAGCGTTTATCGCGTATGACACTTAACTGACTGACTACTTCATGGAAACTGGTGTGTAGTAGAGTGGAGGGGGGCGTATCAAAGATTCCGGTGGAGTGAGGGGAGCTAGATCCTTGTACCGGCCCAGCCTCTCTAGGTCAGCCATATTCTCTAAATAAGAACAGTACCTCTAAGTACAGGTCCACTCTCGTCTCAATCTTAATCTCTTTTCATATATGACAGTGGTGGAATCGATAGCGGCTCAGATTGAGAAATCGTAGAGCCGAGATCGAATTCGGTTGAGTTCGTTTCACTCATTTACACACAAAAGCACGTGGGCAAGGTCTGAATCCATCTCTTATTTCTCTGCCTATAGGTTAAATAGCAGCACAGAATGAGCTCTCTAGCTGTGATTGGAAACCAGTCGAGAAGAAGTAAGTCTCTGAATTCAAAACCATAACAATAACTTTTACTTGTTAGCAATGGTTACACTCGTATAACGAGTCGACAGACATTATATATGTATGTAAACATATTGGTAGCACGAATTCAGAAGTCATCATGACCGAGGGTTTGAGCATACTGCTCTTGTTCAATTGCTGATCACGGGAAACTACACATTTTTTCCCACAAAAGCGTAAATATGATCTACTCAGAATAGTTACAGAAAAAAATACAGGTGGGTGTTTAAGAAACGTAAAATGTGCCTGAACAGGCATCTACAACAGGGATTAGCTAACCACCTTAGCAGACGGTCGTACTAGAAAAACGAGCAACAAGCCATGATGCATGTGTTTGATTTAACGGACTAATAGTGGTCAAGAGGTGTCTGTTAATACTGAGAGTTCATTACATCTGAATGTCAACAATGAGTCTGTTTTTAAATGTGGAATAAAAAAACAAACTTTAATATAACATCCTGACATGTACAAGGCCAAATTGTCTAATTATAATAAGGAATAAGTCATATTTGCTTATCGTTTTGAGTTTAGTTAAGTGATTCTAAAATCTTATACTTAACCTCTCAACAGGGCCGGTGCGTACTACCTCTAAACACACTCACCGGCCTTTCCAGTTTTTTTGACTCTTGCTATCTTACAACATTTGGTTTCTAATCAAAACCGATTATTATTAAAGAATGACAAATTTTAGCGGATTTTCACTTCATTCTGCCGTCGTTTTTTTTTTTTTTTTTAGTTCAAATCCGAGAATGTTTTTTGCCGATGTTAAATTTTGGAAAAATGACTATATAAAATTCATAATATTGAATGTGTTAAAATGATTCAAGATTTTAACAAGAAAGATCTTAAGTTTATATTAAAATCTGCCGTAAAATATTGTTGATGAATATTTAAGAAGGAATAAATCTATTACGACATGCCTCTCTAATTTAGATTTACATACATTGTATTTATTTTCAATTTTTTTAATTGAATTGTTCATCTGTATTACATATGACCCATTATTGCAAATTATTCAGTCACTTAAGTGCCATACGTGATATACGCTTGGGCGATCATGTCTCTTTCGAGACATGACTGACTGGTCAGAAGATTTTCTATCCTGCTATTTAAACTATAGATGAAGGGAGAAGAGACAGATTGTATTAATAAGTTGTAATTAGTGGGGGATAAGTTTATTACTTCATAACAATAGAAAATTAGTGAGATAGGAGATGACTATTGTCTTTACATTTGAATTCTTGAAGGCTGTAGCTGTCGGGAAAGCAAGTAAAAGGAAGGGAATTCTACAGGCAGGAAGTGCGAGAAAAGAAGCTGGTGGAGTAGAATTTGCGTTTACAATTTATTGGTTTTACAGTAAAAGGGGTGGGACCTAGTTGCTAATCTTGTGGCACGAGTAAATTCATATATAAGTGGTACCAGTGAGCTACGTTCTTTGGAGCAGAAGCTGTGAAAGTATTTGTAGAAAAGACACAGGGAAGCCACATTGCGCCGGTGAGAAAATGACTGTATCCGAGAATTGCTTACCTCCATTTCATATAATCCATCATTGTACATAATTAAGTTATAATTAAATTTGAATTTTATATTAATACTCCTTCATGGTAGATGTGCGTTGTGGTGCAGTGGATATAGGCTTGGAACAAGAAATCGGAGAGCCGGGTTCAAATTCCATTTGAATTCCTTGCATTCACTTATGCGCAAATACCCTTGTGAAAGATATTAAATCATCTTTTCCCTCCAGTTATGGGTTAAATAACAGGACAGATTGGGTTCTATAGCCCTGGTCGGCAACCACTCTACCGCAGAAAGCAATGGCGGGATAATCAAATGCCCAGTTAGTCATGTCTCTTTCGAGACATGATTGCCCAAAGCGTGTATCACGTGTATCACGTATGGCACTTAACTGACTGAATGAAGATAATAGTTGGAAACAAATAAAGCTTCTACTGGACATAAAGTGGGTGATCAGTTTTCTATTGTTATTAAGTACTAAACTGATCCCCCAGTTATTACTACTTATTAATACAATCCGTCTCCTCTAGAGTTTAAAGAGCAGGATAGAAAATCTTCTGTCCAGTCAGTCGTGTCTCTTTTGAGACATGATCGCCCAAGCGTGTATCACGTATGACACTTAACTGACTGAATGAAGATAATAGTTGGAAACATAAGTTACTGGGCATAAAGTGGGGGATCGGTTTTTTATTGTTATGAAGTTATAAACTGATCCCCCACTAATTACAAATTATTAATACAATCCGTCTCCTCTCCCTTCCGTTATAGTTTGAATAGCTGGATAGAAAATCTTCTGCCCAGTCAGTCCTGCCTCTTTCGAGACATGATCGCCCAAGTATGTGTCACGTATGGTACTTGTTGCCTGACTGAATGAAGTACCAAAAGAGGAAAGCATATCGGAGCAATTACAATGAAATTATTACTTTCTAAAATCCAGTCACGTGACAAAATCTCTGATTGGATGCAGTGGGGGTAGAAGTGAAGGTCTTAGTCGAACTAAGACATTTTCAGCACCCCATCCTCTGTACGTATGTAAATTTAAATTGACTTAAAATAATGAATTGAGAGTGTATATCGGTGGGACGTGTGTTGGTGGTTAGCCCGTGCGCGTTTGAGAACGTGTGATTGGATTGTGTCTACATAGAAAGAAGAAGAAAAAAGAGGGAAGAGAATAATTTCGAAAATGTTTTCTTCCTTAAAAAAAAAAGCAAAGAAAGAAAGGAAAGATGAAAGGAATAAAGAAAGAAAGAAAGAAAGAAAGAATAACAAGAGGAAGGAGTAAAAGAAGGCGATGGTGTGTTGGCTGTTGTGTTGTGTGACATCGTCATTACAGCGGCTTACAACCACGTGAGATGGGAACAGAAAGTTCGAAGATGAAAGAGGTCCATGCCTCGGATGGACACGAGTAAGTTGATTACAATTTAATTTCTAGATTTCTTTATTTTTCTTGTGTATGTAGAGACAAAGAATATTATTCCCGGCCGAAAAACAAACAAAACCACCTTGATCCATTGATTATATAACTACATCACAACCTTCCATTTCAAATTTAAAATAGTGTATCGAGTTACGATCAAACAGAATTTTCGGAAGCCACTATCCCAGCCAAAAAATCCGCTTCTGCAGTATCGGGTGTATTGCTCAGCATGAATAAAGAGAAAATTTTAAAAGTAATTTGATAGAAGAATATATATATATATATATATATATATATATATATATATATATATTGTTTAATACTTAGTTTTTGGTCCTAATAGGGTTAGACCAGTACACATTTGTATTAAAAAAGTGTTCTATACAATTATATTGTAGAACTTTTGAATATTTTTCATTTTTAAACGAGTTATTTCGCTACCTTGGTTTTCACCATGAGTGGTTTCTTCAGGCGATTTTTAAAAAGAAAGGTAGCGAAATAACTCATTAATAAACATAAAATATATATATATATATATATATATATATATATATATATATATATATATATATATATATAGTACTGTGCAAAAGTATTAGGACAAAAACTATTATCTTTTATGAGGCATATTGACAGAAAATGAACAATTTAATTAAAGTAATTTTATTTGATTTACTCAACAAATGCGTTAACAAAAAAAAAATACTTGTTACAAAATAAATTTAATATTTAGTATAATCGCCTTTTGCTTTGATCACAGCCTTTATTCTGTCAGGCACTGACATCACAAGCTTCTTCAATGTATCTAATGGTATCTCCTGCCAAGCAGCTTGTATTTGTTCCCAAAATGTGTGTCTTGCCAAGTAACATTAGATTTATCAATTCGAGAGGGGGGAATAAGAAAAAAGTCAGTCATATCCAAGGATAATAGAATAATGAGTAGTTTCAAAATAACTTGTTTAATAGAAAATAGGAAAAATTAAATATAACTTCTTTTTAATACATTTCTTTTGCACCTAGTTTTAAATAATCAATATTTATTAGCAATTTACTTGGCTTTTCACCGTGTATTTGAATTTCAGTGAGGATTTTAGGAAAATCACCCCTGTCCTAATATTTTTGCACACTACCGGTAGTGTGCAAAAGTGTTAGGACAGGGGTGATTTGAAACTTTATTTTGATGCCTCATAAAAGATAAAATAGTTCTTGTGCTAATACTTTTGCACAGTACCGTATATATATATATATATATATATATATATATATATATATATATAACCAGGTGAAGAGGACCCAAGGTTTGACTATTTTGAGTACACCGGCATTTATAAATATTATTGAGCTTAACATAATCATATAATTTTGAATTAATTGTGCATTGCGAAACGGAAATTTCTATGTTTCGAGATCACCAGGTTTCGTCATCAGACAATGTTAGATGTTGGTTGTGAAATTGATTTAAATTTAAATATAAAAAAAAACAACATCGGTTTGCTAGTTATGTATGTGGGAAGATATAAAATTCATGTGTCTGTTCCTTTTAACAAATCAGAATAAAGATTCACTTTGAAATTTGGCCAGGAATTTCTAGACAATAAAGTGAATTAATAAATACATATACATATGCGGGTAGACACATGTATAGTACTATTATCCAGGTGATAATAAAACAGTGCTCAATGTATGAACGGATCTATTATATATATATATATATATATATATATATATATATATATATATATAAACTTATTTATAAATGGAACTTTGTCTCTCTGTGAGTGTCTGACTGTCTGCGTGTGTGTCTGTTACCTATAGACTCCGAAATGGCTGAACCGATTTTCTTGAAAATTTACACAGTTGTACTATAAGCGCCTGCGAGTGTTCTTAGCTAGGTTTTGTATCGAGATACCCCCGATAAATATCGAAAATCGATAATCGAAAAAATCGGGTTATAGAAGGAGTGGTCCGATTTTAATCAAATCTGATACACTCATAGACAAAAACATAAGAAACGATATTCAGAAGTTTCAAAGTTGCAGTTCTTACAATAGTGCAAAAAATCGATAATATATGTATATATAAAAGGCAAAATGTTTGTGTGTGTGTCTGTTTATCTGCCTGTATATCTGTATTTTTTCAGCCCTTTTATTTTAGTTTTTGCTTCAGGTTTGGCTCTAAGTAGGTATAATTGTAGTTCTTAGTCTCAGCCATGATACCATTTACTCAGAGGACTTATTTAGCCTTCAAAATTCAGTTTACGACAAAAAAACTTATTTGATATCGATACCAGGAAAACAAAATTTGACTTATATCCATTCATTTTTCTTTCAGTCTACGGTTTCGCTTTAACTGGAAACAACTATTGCTTTTTAGTTTTTCGTGCCAACATCCAAAGAGTCTGAGCTCCAGGACCATGGATTAGTTTTAAGGCTATCATTACACCCGAGCAATGCCGGGCTATATTGCTAGTATATATATATATATATATATATATATATATATATATATATATATATATATCCAAAATGAATAAGAACGAAGAAAATAATAGAGCATAGAATATTTATTATTAATTATATTATTACTTTGTACATGTTCTAAAGTAATAATAATAATATTAATAATATATATATATATATATATATATATATATATATATATATATATATATATATATTATAAGTATTATTATAATTACTTTTAGATAGATTGATAGATATGTGTGTGTGTGTGTTAGTCAGTTGAGAGATGAATCGACAGAACTTTTGTTAATTTATTAACGATTGTCATTTTTTAGTTCTCTGTTGTGCACTTGTTTTGTTATATGTGGGGGTGGTTTGTTATATGTGGGGGTGATTTTAATATGAAATTCTAGTAATTTTAATGCATTTTACTAAGTTTCACTGATTCGTATTGTTATTAGTATCAGGCCATAGGAAAGGGTATCGTATCCAATATCCATTCAGCCCGAATCTATGATACGGGCCCTCCCCCATCTGTGCTACGTAACAATTTCCACAAGATAGTATTCATATAAACTACAACTTTATTGTAACCTAATTATTTGCAGTCAATTAAGTGCCATACGTGATACACACTTGAGCGATCATGTCTCAAAAGAGACATGACTGATTGGGCAGAAAATTAACCCGCAGTAGGTTGCCATTGCTTTCTGCGGTAGACTGGTTGTCCGCCAAGGCTACAGAACCTAATCTGTTCTATTATTTAACCCATAACTGGAGGGAAGAAACGGATTAATACATTTCCTAAGGCCATTTGTGCGTAAGTGAATACAAGGAATTCAACTGGAATTCGAACTCGGCACCCCGATTTGTCGTTCCCAGTTGATATCTATTGCTCCACAACGCACAACATGGTACGCGCAAATACCCTTGGAAAAGATATTAATCCGTCTCTTCCCTCCAATTATGGGTTAAATAACAGGACAGATTGGGTTCTATAGCCTTGGCTGGCAACCGATCTACCGCAGAAAGTAATGGCAACCTACTACGGTATAATCTTCTGCCCAGTCAGTAATGTCTCTTTTAAGACATGATCGCCTAAGCGTTTATCACGTATGGCACTAAACTGACTGAATGAAGATAATAGTTGGAAACATAAGTAAAGTTTCTACTGGGTATAAAGTGGGGGATTGGTTTTCTATTGTTATGAAGTAATAAACTGATCCCCCACTAATTACTACTTATTAATACAATCTGTCTCTTTTCCCTTCATCTATAGCTTAAATAGCAGGATAGAAAATCTTCTGCCCAGTCAGTAATGTCTCTTTTAAGACATGATCGCCTAAGCGTTTATCACGTATGGCACTTAAGTGACTGAATAATTTGCAATAATGGGTCATATGCAATACAGATGAACAATTCAATTAAAAAAATTGAAAATAAATACAATGTATGTAAATCCAAATTTATTCCTTCTTAAATATTCATCAACAATATTTTACGGCAGATTTTAATATAAACTTAAGATCTTTCTTGTTAAAATCTTGAATCATTTTAACACATTCAATATTATGAATTTTATATAGTCATTTTTCCAAAATTTAACATCGGCAAAAAACATTCTCGGATCTGAACTAAAAAAAAAAAAAAACGACGGCAGAATGAAGTGAAAATCCGCTAAAATTTGTCATTCTTTAATAATAATCGGTTTTGATTAGAAACCAAATGTTGTAAGATAGCAAGAGTCCAAAAAACTGGAAAGGCCGGTGAGTGTGTTTAGAGGTAGTACGCACCGGCCCTGTTGAGAGGTTAAGTATAAGATTTTAGAATCACTTAACTAAACTCAAAACGATAAGCAAATATGACTTATTCCTTATTATAATTAGACAATTTGGCCTTGTACATGTCAGGATGTTATATTAAAGTTTTTTTTTTATTCCACATTTAAAAACAGACTCATTGTTGACATTCAGATGTAATGAACTCTCAGTATTAACAGACACCTCTTGACCACTATTAGTCCGTTAAATCAAACACATGCATAATGGCTGGCTGCTTGTTTTTCTAGTACGACCGTCTGCTAAAGTGGTTAGCTAATCCCTGTTGCAGAGATCTCTTCAGTCACATTTTACGTTTTCCTTAAAAGAAAAAAGACCCCCCCCCCAAAAAAAAAACTAAATGTTGGGAAGATAATGATGATCACAAAGCATTGCCCGGGACTCCCAATCAGTCTTGCGCCTCCACCAATCGGGGATTTTGGGCTCGTACGCACCTGCTCTGAATAATACTGTATATATATATATATATAATATGAAAAGTGTATGTATATAATTATAAATATCAATATATATATATATAAACATGCAATTTGTTATATATATTATATTGTTTACATATTATATATGCATGGTACTTATTTAAAAGCGCTCAATATCAGTGATAGAGCTGACATATTCATATAGATAGGTGTGAGTTTGTAACCCTGGGTTTCACGCTTTTGCGATCGTCAGACAAAAGCGTGAAACCCAGGGTTACAAATTCACACCTATCTATATGAATATATATATATATTAGTCATCCACATACAAGCCTGTTTCGCTGTATCACAGCTCATCAGTGTGGCTAGACATATCCACTTGCTTCTGGCCGGGATCAAAATTCGACCGATTTGGTGTCAGTCGTAGTCAGCTACTCTCTAAGTCATACTCGCATGGAATCAGCGAAGGGAAATTTTAACATGTTATATATAAACAGTGTATACACAGGCCAGTCACCGAAAGAACTCAATTCATTTCTGAAGAGTAATACATATATCGCAGAAGTGGAAACTTTTTAAAAAAATTTTCCTCTCCAGAGAGCTCAGTCGTAATGAGAGCATAATATATTAGTCATCCACATACAAGCCTGTTTCGCTGTATCACAGCTCATCAGTGTGGCTAGACACATCCACTTGCTTCTGGCCGGGATCGAACCTCGACTGTCATAGAACAAAACCCACTCTACTTACTTGCTACCTAATTTTGACCACACCTGACCCCTCAGGCAATAGAAGTATCGTGTGTTTCCTTCTATGTAATATTGTTAACGCTGAATATTCATTTTTTTCGTTTTCATTGTGTATTGAAGACATATTTTTTGATTTACCATCTGCTGGTGCAATTATCACCTCTTTTACTAGTATATAAATATATATTTTAATCGTTTCACCCCAAACAATGTGGTACCGCCACTGATGCGCAGGGGGCTACATAAAAGAGTTAAAGTTTTAGACAGGAAAAGAGGAAGACAAAGACGAACCAGCTACAGGGGGTGAAAGAGAAAGGTCAAGAGAAGAATGTAAACACAGGAGTGAAGACAGTTGCGAAGGGAGAGAGAAAGGAAAAGAACAAGATAAAAAGAACTGGAGTCAAGTGGATAAGAGATGGGAATTGACATTGCATTTACATTCCTGGAGATTGTAGCTTTCAGGAAAGCAAGTATACGGACAGGAGTTCCATGGGCGGGAAGTGCGAGAAAAGAAGCTGCTGGAGTAGAATTGTCGGCTGCATTTGGTTGATCTAACTGTAAATGGGTGGGACCTTGTTGCCAATCTGGTTGCACGAGTAAATTCTTGTGGAGGGGGTCCCAGTGACTTAAGTTCTTCGGAGCAAAAGCCATGAACATATTTGTAGAATAGACAGAGGGAAACCACATCCCGCCGGTGAGAAAGTGATTGGAGGATGAGAGAGAGAGAGAGAGAGAGAGAGAGAGAGAGAGAGAGAGAGAAAAAAAAAATTTAGGTATCTCCAAAAAATTTTTAAAAAAAGGTGATGAAAAAAAATGTCCTAAACATAAATCAAAATTGTATCCTTTTCAGAACCTTGACTTAAAGAAGCATAAAGTTTTAACGGACATTTTTGGGCTGTGAAAATCACTTTGAATTAGAAGTTCATCCAATACTATGCTTTAT
Source organism: Ascarosepion bandense (assembly GCA_037127315.1). Lineage (NCBI taxonomy): Eukaryota > Metazoa > Mollusca > Cephalopoda > Sepiida > Sepiidae > Ascarosepion > Ascarosepion bandense. Next base: position 2,923,864 of record JBBBDQ010000539.1, on the reverse strand, counting down.
AATATTATAGGATAATCGCTAGTGATGATTCTTCCTTTCTTAAGGTAATCGATGAACAAAATATCTTACGCATCCCAAAATTGCGTCTTTGGTCGCTTTGGACGGCTTTCACCTGCTGCTGTTCACTCGGCTGACCGTTGATTTGACTCCAGAGTGAAGTGGAGGATCCATGTTTCATCCATCGTCACATATTCACACAAAAACATCCTCTTGTTGAGTTGAAACAGTTGTAAACAACGCTCTGAATCGTTGACGCGTTGTTGTTTTTGATCGACTGTGAGCAAACGCGGCACCCACTTTGAACACAGCTTTCTCATTGACAAATGTTCACGCAAAATGGTGAATACAATGCCTTCTGATATGTTCGACTCCTCTGCTATAGCACACAACTTCAATTTACGATCGTCTGAAGCGAGTTTGTAGATTTTTTGGCTTTTTCCGGGACAACTGCCGATTTTGGGCGACCTGAGCGTTCAGCATCATTTGTGTCTGTACGACCGCGTTTAAAGTCAGCATACCACCTCTTGTTTCCGACGGAGCAGGGTCTGAATAGCACTTACCAAGCCATTGCTTTGTTTGAACAGTATTTTTCCCATCAGAAAACAATGCTTTATCAACACATGAAATTCAGATTTTTTCATTGTTTTGACAATGTGAAATAGTAGTTTCACTTAAATAGTTGTAATTTGTAAACTAATAATTCGACTGGGTCCAAATTTTGTCACGTGCCATTCGAAGGTTAGTACTTCATAAAAATCATATGGGATTTTTAGTAGTGGCGCCATCTATATGTCAGGCATGGGATTATTGAGTGTGTGTTATATCCTTAAATATGCCATGTGAATGATAAAGTTATATTTGTATTATCAACGAGTATATCTAAACTTATTTAGAAATGGAAATTTGTCTGTGTGTGTCTGTGTGTGTCTGTGTGTGTGTGTGTATCCGTTACCTATAGACTCCGAAACGGCTGAACTGATTTTCTTGAAAATTTACACAGTTGTACTATAAGCGTCTGCGAGTGTTCTTAGCTAGGTTTTGTGTCGAGGTACCCTCGATAAATATCTAAAATATAATCGAAAAAAATCGGGTTATAGAAGGAGTGGTCCGAGTTTAATCAAATTTGATACACTCATATACAAAGACATAAGAAACGATATTCAGAAGTTTCAAGGTTGCAGTTCTTACAATAGTGCAGAAAATTGATAATATATATATATATATATATATATATATATATATATATATATATATATAAAAGGCAAGACGTTTGTGTGTGTGTCTATTTATCTGTCTGTATGTCCTATATACAAATCCACAATTTTTACCCGATTCTCACCAAACTTCACACAAATATTCTTTAGGCCGAGGCTGAGCTCCAGGACCAGGGATTAGTTTTAAAGCTTTCATTACATCCGAGCAACGCCGGGCTATACTGCTAGTTACGGATAGAATTTGGTCGTTTCAAAAATGTATTGTTGGTGATATTTTTCCTTCTAAAATGTACATTTTTTATGAAAGTCTATTTTTACGTATATATTTCTAGAAAAGTGTATTTCACAGTGTTTTGACCCCAGTTTGGGGGTTAATTATTTGCCCATTGCTGGACCCTAACAGGTGGAACTAGGTTACCCTAACCCGGAGTGGTAGCACTCCGGGTTAGGGTGAACCTAGGAACAACAGCAATTATGAGGTGGTTCCATGCTTCCAACAACCTCCCAATCAGAGGCCTTACTGTTGGTTGCAGTTTACCATCATGCCCAGGACCGCATATCACTTAGTAGAGACCTTGTTATAGGGAGAAAATCAGGCAAAGATATCTTCGATGAATCGAAACTAGAGATGAAAAAGAATTTCCGAGCAAAGCATTTTGCTTTATCTGTAGTAGATGACAACACTTCGAATTGATTGAGGAGAGCAGGGACTGACGGTTTGTACTTGTTCAATACACTGACAAAACCGTCAGTAATCTCTAGAATAACAGTAGTTAGAGGCTGTAGGACGTCCCACTCTATCAGTGACTACTAACTTTGTCTCTTTGAGGGAACGCTTACACTCATTACGAGAGGTGACGAAAAGACTTTTTTTGACAGTCGAATCTGTCAGTCATGGTAACCGGAAGAAGTAATTCCTGTAGGCTATAAACAATATTTTCATGGCTTCTGCTCGGATGAGCTTAAGTCACTGATGCCTCCTCAACAGGTGTTTACTCGTGCAACCAGACTGGCAACTGGGTCCCACCCATTCACAGTCAGGTTAGCCAAATGCAGACGACAATTCTACTCCTGCAGCTTCCTCTCTCGCACTTCCCGCCTGTGGAACTCACTCCCGTATTCTTGCTTTCCTGACGGCTACAACCTCCAGAAATTTAAATGCAAAGTCAATACTCATCTACTAACCACTAGACTCTCTCCCCACCCCTGTATAACCTTCTCTTTCTCTCCACCTATGTATCTGTCATCGCACCTGCTTTCTCAGCTTTCTGTTGTTCCTTTCTAACTAGTTTGTATTCCTCACTCTTTTCTAATTAATCTTTTTACATTTATGTAACCCCCTGCACATCAGTGGCGTTTCTGCCTTGCTCGGGGTGAAATGATTAAAAAAAAAAAAAAGAAGAAGAAGAATGAGCTTGTATGAGTGGATGGCGGAACGAGGATTCGGAGAGACGAAAAACAAGGAAAATTTACTATATGACCTACAACGGACAGGAAAATGTGGAAGCCATAATCGCCAACGTCCTGAAGATATAAGGCACAAAGAAGAAGAAGAAGAAGAAGAAGAAGAAGAAGAAGAAGAAGAAGAAGAATGAGCTTGTGTAAATGTTTGACAGAATAAGGATTCGTAGATATGACAAAATGGCCAAATTTATTAAGAGCTACAAGTGACAGGAAATTGTGGAGAGCCATAATTACCATCGTCCTGATGGAACACGACACGTACAACAAAAAAAACTGGTAGGGGTGAACCACAAAGAAGATTATGGTTTCACTAGGTATTTTTGTGCTGGCACGAAAGCTTCGATGCCGGCTTTTAACCAGGATGAGACGTCATTATTGCATTTCTCAACTGGATGATCAACAATATAATTTAAAGAGACAGCATGAAGAAAAATCCGGAAATATGTTCCAATCAGTGAATCGATAAGAGAAAGATATCAGTGAGGTAGGAAATGGCTGCTAAATACCTCCAAAACAAAGCTGCTTTCTTTTAACCACCATAGAAAAGCTTTCCTGTCTATCATCAGAATGGATGAGGCTAATCTCGTAGAGAGCAGCACACTGCGCCTCCTTGGCCTCGGTCTCTCAAATGATCGCTAACAGAATAAATACATCTAATCCATAACTGCATCTACTGTTAAAGAAGGTTGGGTCACTGTGTCGGGTCAGGAATTGTTTTTCGTCAGAATCCATTTTGCACATTTATAAATCTACCGTTCGTCCGTGCATTGAATACTGTTGCCATATCTGGTCGGATGCTTTTGCTATTCATCTCGATGTTCTCGTCAGAACCCACCTTGCACTTTTATAAATCTACCGTTCGTCCGTGCATTGAATACTATTGCCATATCTGGTCGGATGCTTTTGCTATTCATCTCGATGTTCTCGTCAGAACCCACCTTGCACTTTTATAAATCTACCGTTCGTCCGTGCATTGAATACTGTTGCCATATCTGGTCGGATGCTTTTGCTATTCATCTCGATGTTCTCGTCAGAACCCACCTTGCACTTTTATAAATCTACCGTTCGTCCGTGCATTGAATACTGTTGCCATATCTGGTCGGGTGCTTTTGCTATTCATCTCGATGTTCTCGTCAGAACCCACCTTGCACTTTTATAAATCTACCGTTCGTCCGTGCATTGAATACTATTGCCATATCTGGTCGGATGCTTTTGCTATTCATCTCGATGTTCTCGTCAGAACCCACCTTGCACTTTTATAAATCTACCGTTCGTCCGTGCATTGAATACTGTTGCCATATCTGGTCGGATGCTTTTGCTATTCATCTCGATGTTCTCGTCAGAACCCACCTTGCACTTTTATAAATCTACCGTTCGTCCGTGCATTGAATACTATTGCCATATCTGGTCGGATGCTTTTGCTATTCATCTCGATGTTCTCGTCAGAACCCACCTTGCACTTTTATAAATCTACCGTTCGTCCGTGCATTGAATACTGTTGCCATATCTGGTCGGATGCTTTTGCTATTCATCTCGATGTTCTCGTCAGAACCCACCTTGCACTTTTATAAATCTACCGTTCGTCCGTGCATTGAATACTGTTGCCATATCTGGTCGGGTGCTTTTGCTATTCATCTCGATGTTCTCGTCAGAACCCACCTTGCACTTTTATAAATCTACCGTTCGTCCGTGCATTGAATACTATTGCCATATCTGGTCGGATGCTTTTGCTATTCATCTCGATGTTCTCGTCAGAACCCACCTTGCACTTTTATAAATCTACCGTTCGTCCGTGCATTGAATACTATTGCCATATCTGGTCGGATGCTTTTGCTATTCATCTCGATGTTCTCGTCAGAACCCACCTTGCACTTTTATAAATCTACCGTTCGTCCGTGCATTGAATACTGTTGCCATATCTGGTCGGATGCTTTTGCTATTCATCTCGATGTTCTCGTCAGAACCCACCTTGCACTTTTATAAATCTACCGTTCGTCCGTGCATTGAATACTGTTGCCATATCTGGTCGGATGCTTTTGCTATTCATCTCGATGTTCTCGTCAGAACCCACCTTGCACTTTTATAAATCTACCGTTCGTCCGTGCATTGAATACTATTGCCATATCTGGTCGGATGCTTTTGCTATTCATCTCGATGTTCTCGTCAGAACCCACCTTGCACTTTTATAAATCTACCGTTCGTCCGTGCATTGAATACTGTTGCCATATCTGGTCGGATGCTTTTGCTATTCGTCTCGATGTTCTCGTCAGAACCCACCTTGCACTTTTATAAATCTACCGTTCGTCCGTGCATTGAATACTATTGCCATATCTGGTCGGATGCTTTTGCTATTCATCTCGATGTTCTCGTCAGAACCCACCTTGCACTTTTATAAATCTACCGTTCGTCCGTGCATTGAATACTGTTGCCATATCTGGTCGGGTGCTTTTGCTATTCCTACCTTTTTACCGTCGAAATAGTTAACCTCTTCTTCTACATTAATAGTTTATTTTATCGCACTTTCTGTTTTTGGATCTCCGTTTCGCTTGCTTGCTTCCCTGATAGCTACTATCTCTAAAAGTTTAAATGTAGCGTCAACTGCCTTCCTTTATCTCCTTGAATTTATCCATCTCCCTCCAGCTATGGATTGAATAGCAGGATAAATTGGGCATAGCCTTGGTTGGAAGCCAGTCTACGGCAGAAAGAAATGGCAGCCTATTCAGTCATCTGCCTAGTCAGTCATAGATCGAAAGAGACATGATCGTCCAAGCGTGTATCACATTTGGCACTTCATTGACTGTTATCTTCTTCCTCGATCGTTCCTCTTCTTTTCAGGATCATTGCTCAGGACTGACTGAAGTTTTTTTTTTTTAATCATATCACCCCAAGAAAGGCGATAACGCCACTGATGCGCAGGGGGCTACGCAAGGATAAAAAGAATGGAAAAGAGAAAGCCGGAAACCACATCCTAAACAGGGAACAAGGGATGAGCCTCTTCACGTGTTCAATAGATGTGGGTGGAGAGTGAACCGGGCGATAGTTTAGTCCATCTACTCCAATTGAAAAAAAATGAAAAAAGAAAAGAGTGAAAATATTGGAAAAGAGAAAACCGGAAACCGCATCCTAAACAGGAAACACCTGTTCAATAGACGTGGGTGGAGTGTGAACCGGGCGATAATTTAGTCTATCTACTCCAATTGAAAAAAAAAAGAAAAAAAGAAAAGAGTGAAAATATTGGAAAAGAGAAAACCGGAGACCGCATCCTAAACAGGAAACAAGGGATGAGCCTCTTCACCTGTTCAATAGATGTGGGTGGAGTGTGAGCCGGGCGATAGTTTAGTTTAGTCTATCTACTCCAATTAGTTTTATTTTGTTTGTTTTGGTCATGATATATTTTTAAAGGTGGAAAAGACCAAGAATAAAAGTAGCCGCCGGTTGTCAAAAGCAAAATTTGCTGTAAAGTGACGCTGACCGCAACACAGTGTGACGTCAGAGTTGCCCATAAAAACAAAATGTGCCTTCTTATTGACATGGAAGTCGCTGTAGATTGTAATGTGATATATCCCGAAAAGGAATTTAATATAAAATGATCAGTTGAAGAATGGAACTCCACACCAGGAATAAGAAATACAGATTTATTGTACTAAGGTACAATTAACAATAATACACATATAGGCAAGCCATGGGTTGGAGCGGAATCGACTATCGAATAGTGAATGTCTTCGCCTAAGACCTTTTTGTATTTACTAGCCATCCCACGCAAGGCCAGATGTGACACATGGTCATTTTATAGTGGGTATTCCCGGTCATATAGCCGGGCCAAAAAATCTCTGTCTATTTTTCCCCAGTCGTGGATCTACCATTCGGCGGAACCACGACTGGGTTTGTGCTCTCTGCTCGGAAGCAGAGAGCGCCCTCTACCCGAAGGCAGAGGGCTGACAGTGTCATACAGCAGTCAGGTGAATGCCTAAGACCTTTCCGTATTTACTAGCCTTCCCACGCAAGGCCAGATGTGACACATGGTCATTTTATAGTGGGTATTCCCGCGGCCATATAGCCGGGCCAAAAAATCTCTGTCTATTATTCCCCAGTCGTGATTCTACCCTTCGGCGGAACCACGACTGGGTTTGTGCTCTCTGCTCGGAAGCAGAGAGCTGACAGTGTCATAGAGGAGTCAGGCGAATGCCTAAGACCTTCTGTATTTACTAGCCTTCCCACGCAAGGCCGGATGTGACACATGGTCATTTTAATGTGGGTATTCCCGGCCATATAGCCGGGCCAAAAATATGTCTGTCTATTTTTACCCAGTCGTGGTTCTACCCTTCGGCGGAACCACGACTGGGTTTGTGCTCTCTGCTCGGAAGCAGAGAGCTGACAGTGTCATAGAGGAGTCAGGCGAATGCCTAAGACCTTTTGTATTTACTAGCCTTCCCACGCAAGGCCGGATGTGACACATGGTCATTTTAATGTGGGTATTCCCGGCCATATAGCCGGGCCAAAAATATGTCTGTCTATTTTTACCGAGTCGTGGTTCTACCCTCCGGCGGAACCACGACTGGGTTTGTGCTCTCTGCTCGGAAGCAGAGAGCTGACAGTGTCATAGAGGAGTCAGGCGAATGCCTAAGACCTTTCCTCGTCGTACCGCTCGTTACCGTCTTTTATAAAGTAGAGCATTCTATTCTCGGGGATGGCAGGATGTTCCACTATAACATAATGTATCGGTGAAGATATTCAAAAACCTTGTGGCACATGAGAAAATCAATGATTCCAATTGCCTCGGATTTATTGGAAACGGTTCCGATAGATTCATTGAAGGGATCCATTAAAGAAACCCTCACAATTACAGATAACACATTAAGAAGAGCTTTATCTAAAATGATCTTAAGTTGTGATATGGTGTGTTTTTTTTTTGTTTTGTTTTTTTTCTTCTTTTTCAAAAGTTATCAGTGGAAAATGACATGAAGCCATTTCTGACCTCAGGTCTCTGAATGGGACCCGGAAGAAAATGTGTATACAACAGAAATCTAAGGAAATAATAATAATAATAATAATAATAATGATATGGATTAAAGTTTGAAACTGAAGGCTTTATTCTTGCAGCACAAGACCAAAGTCTTTTCACTAGAAACTTTCAGGCAAATATTCTGCATAATAATATGGATCCAAAATGCAGGTTTTGTGATAAACACCAAGAAACAATAGACCACCTAATCTCAGGCTGTTCTGTGCTTGTTCCAAATGAATATAAAAATCGCCACGATAGAGTTGGGCAATATTTACATTGGGCAATGTGCAAACATTATGGAAAAGCTGTAGGCAAACACTGGTATGAACATCACCCAGCACCGGTTACAGAAATAGAAGATGTAACCATTCTATGGGATTACACCATCTACACAGACAGAAAAATTGAAGCAAACAGGCCAGACATTATTGTTAAAAACCAGAAGGAGAAAACTTGTCTCTTAATTGATATGGCTTGTCCAGCGGATTGTAACATAGCAATCAAGGAATGTGAAAAACTGTCAAAATATAAAGACCTGGAAATTGAAATAGAAAAAATGTGGAAATTGAAAACAAGAGTTGTGCCAGTGATAGTAGGTGCACTTGGAATGATAAAAAATGGAACAAAACAACACATTGAAAGAATCCCTGGAAACCCCAGCTTAAGAGATATACAAAAAATTGTCTTATTAAGTACATCCCACACACTAAGGAAAACTTTATCTATGTAATGCTAGGGATGATAGGGAAGATAGAAAAACATGAAATGGAGTCATAACAACACGCCACGACCTGCCTTAGGTCTCCCCGCAGACTTGGTTGGTAGTGAGACCAAAGCAGAAATCGAAATATGATGAAAAATGACATAATAATAATAATCAAAATAAAACGGCAATAAAACGAGTTCAGAACACAGTGAACAGAATTATTTTACGGAAAACAAGAACCGTATACAAGAAGCCAAGGAAGAAATCAAGAACCATATAAGTCAAATACAAAATATTGCAATGGAGGAACGAGAACAGCTCCCAAAATTACAACCAACAAAGCATAACCTCGAAACTGTTAAGCTCTACGATGCAGCACTCAAATTAATTTTGGATGAAGAAGACACTCATATAAATCTCAATGAAGCAATATATGCATCAGCAATAGCAACAATAAAAAAACTGAACATCAAATTAAAAACAAGGCAGTCTCGCAGTCATGAAGATCCACCTTGGAAAAGAAAAATAGAAAAAGAAATCGAACAACTTAGAAGTGAACTATCAGTACTGGATGAACTGACTAGAGGAATAAATGTAAGAACTAGGAAAAGCAGAAGAGTCGAAAGAAAATACAATATCAGAAATGAAAATGAAGTCCTATCAACTAAGGAAAAAAATAAAGCAAACAATACAACTGAAGGCTCAAAGAATAAGACGCTATGAGAAAAAAATCAAGATTCTACAGACAAAACAAGATTTTTCAAACCGATGCAATGAAATTTTACAGGGAAATAGGTAAAAAAAGAATTGAAGTGATAGTCTTAAATGGAAGAAGTTATACAGTTCTAGGAAAAAATATGGGCTTGCCCTAAAGAACATAACAAAAAGTAGATTGGATTGCACAAGAGATAGAACGAATAAAAAATAAACCAGAACAGACATGGGCTGGAATTACAGAAGAGGATGTTAAATTTGCACTAAAAAAGCACACAATTGGAAATTTCCAGGTATAGATAAAATTCCTAACTTTTGGCTATATTATTTAAATACAGCACATAAAAACTAGCCAAAGAACTTCAAGAAATGGTTGACGATCCCACTAAAATTCCTGCATGGATGACCAACGGAATTACATTTCTTCTACCCAAGAATAGTGGCACTAACAACCCGAAAAACTACAGACCCATTACATGCTTTCCGACAACATATAAACTATTAACATCTATTTTAACAAAACAGACATATTTATTCTTGGAAAGAAATGACATGTTACCGCTTGAACAAAAAGGGTGCAAACGTGGCTGTTACGGATGTAAAGACCAACTGCTTATTAACAGAATGATCCTGGAAAACTGCTACAGTACAAAGAAAAATCTTAGTACTGCCTTGATAGATTATCGTAAGGCATTCGATAGTGTGCCACATTCATGACTTAAAGACTTTAAATATATACAAGATATCACCCGTCATCATCAATTTCATCAAACAGTACATGACGATATGGAAAACAACCCTTTACTTCAATCATATTTGTTGATTTTCTAAGCACACGGCCCAGTTTTGGTGATTCTCTAAGCACAATCACAGTTTGGGTGATTTTCTAAGCACAAGGCACAGTTTGGGTGATTTTTTAAGCACAAGCACAATGTGTGGCACAAGGCCGAAAGTATGGGGCAGCCATTGAGGATGGAACTCACTACTCAGTTGTAACTGGTTCTAGCGAGACAAGCTTACATTACACCACGCCGAGGTGACCATCCTCATGTCAGTCAATTAAGTGCCATACGTGATACACGCTTGGGTGATCATGTCTTGAAAGAGGCATGACTGACTGGGCAGAAGATTTTCTATCCTGCTATTTAAACTATAGCTGAAGAAACAAGAGACGGATTAGATTAAGTAGTAATTAGTGGGGGATCAGTTTATTATTTAAAAACAATAGAAAACCGATCCCCCACTTTATGCCCAGTAGAAACTTTACTTATGTTTCCAACTATTATCTTCATTCAGTCAGTTAAATGCCGTACGTGATACACGCTTTGGGGAATCATGTCTCGAAAGAGACATGACTGACTGGGCAGGAGATTATCCCGCAGTAGGTTGCCATTGCTTTCTGCAGTAGACTGGTTGCCCACCAAGGCTATAGAACCCAATCTGTTCTGTTATTTAACCCATAACTGGAAGGAAGAGACAGATTAATACCTTTACCAAAGGTTATTTGCGCGTAAGTGAATGCAAATAAATGGTGTAAATAATGGTAACTCCTCATTTCAGAAATTTAAACAGAAATTAGCGAATCGGTATGTGATACACCAGTGGAGTGTTATAACAACAAATATGAGGTTTATAGTCCACATTTAAGTAATGTTAACAATAACTCCTCATTCCAGACGTTCAGACATTGACCTGATGACAGTCGGAGAGTACAACAGCCGAAACCTTTTGATATCAACAACAAAGATGGAGACAATAGTGTGCATGAAACTAATGTAAATATTAATAAAACCTCATCCCATAAATTCAGAATGCTCCTGATGAAGGTCAGAGAGGATAAGACTGAAACATTTTGATATCAACAACAATTAAGACAATAGTGTCCATGAAACTAATGTAAATATTAATAAAACCTCATCCCATAAATTCAGAATGCTCCTGATGAAGGTCAGAGAAGATAAGACTGAAACATTTTGATATCAACAACAAAGATGGAGACAATAGTGTGCATGAAACTAATGTAAATATTAATAAAACCTCATCCCATAAATTCAGAATGCTCCTGATGAAGGTCAGAGAGGATAAGACTGAAACATTTTGATATCAACAACAAAGATTAAGACAATAGTGTCCATGAAACTAATGTAAATATTAATAAAACCTCATCCCAGTAATTCATAAAGAAATTGCTTTGGTTTGTTGTTTATATTTTAAATGTAAGTTAAAAATTAAGTTTTTCTTTGTACACGCCTATATCAGAACCTTTTCTGTGTTTCCTTTGTAGGCTGAAGCGACGACTTTCTTTGAAGAATCGAACCGTACGCCAGATTTCGTCAGTCCTTCATCGGTCCCATTCGAAGGTTCTCACGGGGCCTCGCTTAAAGCGAACCATACGACCTTGTCCTGACGGCTGTGAGGAGCATGGGGTGAAGACGGCTGTGGAGAAGGGACACCGGGCCTGTGTCATGAAACACTTGATCTCCGACTCACCCACAGGCATCGGAGAGGGAAGGGACGACATTCTTCTGTTCCGGGCGTGCAAACAGCCAGAGATTCTGGAGATGTTACTGGAATTCGGATGTGACGTCAATGCCGCGTGCCCTGTCGAAGTAGAAGTGCAAAATCGTTTGATTCCTGCCGGTCATACAACCCTTCATGTTGCTGCTGCAGACGGAAACCTACCCAGCATTAAAATTCTTCTACAGTACGGAGCAAACGCAGATCCTAGGGATGTAAACAACACGACACCGTTGTTTGCCGCCTGTGCAGCCGATCAAACGGAAGTGACTAACTACTTATTTCGTGTCTGCCTTAGAAACAACAATGCGTCGTCAATGGCTGCCTGGTCAGCTCAGACATTATTACACGCGAGTATGCTTGGCCATCTTTGTATAGTTCGTCTGATTTGTGATAAATGTCTGGCAAATCCCGACTGCCCTGACATTTACGATGGTCTTACACCATTGATTGCAGCTTCCCGGGCCGGACACACGGCGGTAGTTCGTTATCTCTTAGATCAGAAAGTAAACATTGGCTGGCGTGACAAATTACGCCACTGGACAGCTGAGGATTATGCCCAGGCTAATAATCATAAAGAATGTGTTTCTCTTTTAGTTGAGGCCAACAAAATGGCAGCGTCTTCATATGAAGCCGATGAAGAGACAAAGCAAGAAATCCTGACCAAAAATTCAACTGAATCCAATTCAAAAGAATAAACTTCTTGAAGTTATCTCTCCCAGTAAACCTTTTCTTTCTTTCTTTCTTTCTTTCTTTCTTTTCCCTCCGTCTTGCTTTCCATCTTACTTCGTCTTTCTTTCTTTCTTTCTTTCTTTCTTTCTTTCTTTTCCCTCCATCTTGCTTTCCATCTTACTTCGTCTTTCTTTCTTTCTTTCTTTTCCTCTCCGTCTTTCTTTCTTTCTTTCTTTCTTTCTTTCTTTTCCCTCCATCTTGCTTTCCATCTTACTTCGTCTTTCTTTCTTTCTTTCTTTCTTTCTTTCTTCTCTCACTTATTTGACCTTTCTTTTTGCACACTTTCTTTCTTTCTTTCTTTAGTTACCATAATCCTGTGCTCGTAAGACATGGGTTCTTTTCATCCAAAATCGTGTCCAATGACCTGCCGCGTCTTATATTTTAGCTTAGAACTTGACCCCATTGTTTTCCGGAACTGAAAACGGATAAAATCGGGTCAAATGGGATTTGTTTGTTTACCGGAGAGATGATATCTTTGTAATGGTGGACTGTGACAAAATGAAATAAATCTTTCATAATGTTAAAATAAGTCTGAGTCGGTGTTGAGAAGCTGAGAAACATAAGTCACATTAAAAATACTAAAATAGTTTGTTTCGGGATTTGCTTATCACCCACTGACGCAGGTCAAACGCACTTATTACTAATTGCCTAATTAATGTCATGGGCAGATTTCGAGCAACGGGCGCTGCATTTGGGTCATTTGGTTTCTTTTTTTTTTTAATCATATCACCCCGAGCAAGGCGGTAACGCCACTGATGTGCAGGGGGCTATGTAAGAGTGAAAAGATTGGAAAAGAGAAAGACGGAAACCACATCCTAAACAGGGAACAAGGGATGAGCCTCTTCACCTGTTCAATAGACGTGGGTGGAGTGTGAAACCGGGCGATAGTTTAGTCTATCTACTCCAATTCTTCTAAAATGAAGTGCGTTTTATACATGAAAATAAACTTTTCCCCTAGAATTTCTCTGCCTTTTTTTAAAACTGCGTCTTATAATCTCCAGCGATAAAGAACACAAACGTTTACAGTATTTATTTTTTCCTTCCTCCCATCTTCCTTCCTTCCTTCCTTCCTTCCTTCCTTCCTTCCTTCCTTCCTTCCTTCCTTCTTTTACCCGCCGTCTAGATTTCCTTCTTAGTTCATTATTCTTTCATTAATTTTTTCTTTTTTCTCTCAATCTTGTTTTCCTTCTTAGTTCGACTTTCGTTCTTTCTTTCTCCATCTTACTTCTTTTTTTCTTTCGTTTTTCTTCGTCTTGCTTCATTTTTTTTTGTTGTTCTTTGTCCGTCTTGCTTCTTTTATTCTTTCTTTCTTTATTTGTCTTGCTTCATTCCTTTCTTTGTTTCTTTGTTTCTTTGTTTCTTTCTTTGTCTTTTTTCTTCCTTTCTTTGTCTTGCTTCATTTCATTTTTTCTTTGTCTTTCTTTCTTTCTTTCTTTCTTTTTGTGTCTTGCTTTGTCTCTTTCTTCTTTCTTTTGTCTTTGTCTTGCTTCATTTCTTTCTTTCTTTCTTTTTCTTTCTTTCTCTCTTTTTTCTTTGTCTTTCTTTGTCTTTCTTCATTTCTTTGTCTTTCTTCATGTCTTTCTTCCTTTGTCTTTCTTTGTTTTTTTCTTTCTTTCTTTCTTTCTTTCTTTCTTTCTTTCTTTCTTTCTTTCTGTGTCTTGCTTTGTCTTTTTATTCTTTCTTTCTTTGTCTTGCTTCATTTCTTTCTTTCTTTGTCTTGCTTCATTTCTTGCTTTTTTCTTTGTTTTTCTTTCTCTTTTGTCTTTCTTTGTGTCTTTCTTTGTCTTTCTTTCTTTCTTTTTTTGTCTTGCTTCATTTCTTTCTTTCTTCCCAACTTGCATTACTTCTTAGTTCTTTTGTTCTTTTCAAAAGTTTATTTCCTTCATTCTTCAAAATTATTTCTTTCAACTGCTTCTCTTTTTTTTCAATTCTTTATTCTTTCTGTCTTTCTTCATTTCTTTTCTATTTTTCTCTCCCCCTCCCCCTCTCTCTTTCAAATTTCTTTTTCCTTATTTTCGTCTCATTATTTCTCTTTCAACTCATTTTTCTGCGTCGATCTCTTGCAGGAGATGACCGCTATTTTTGCACTGATGTGAAAAGCTATCTTCTGTCCAATTTTACTCGATTCCTCTGCGAGGTGAGGGAGAAAATAACGTTGTCCCTAGTAAACGCCACACAGGCTGCTACTACTGAGTGGTGTCATTGTACCTCGGACCACCTGAATTCATGATTAGAACTGTAGCTTCCAAGATCCTTTTCTACATGTCAACTTTACTCTCGTTTCTGCGAGACTTTTGTCCGAATTGCACGAGAGAAGGCACGAGCGGCAGTGATATTTAGGTGGAATACAGCTTGTGCGAGATAGTCACCACCTTTGAAAGTCTAGAATTGTTTACCATGGTCCACTAATGAGGGATGATGCCAGCAAATCCCCTGAGTTGTAGATTTTAATCGGAGTTTCTTTTGCTGTCATATTTGTTCACGGCACACCATTTATTTATTTTGCTTGAATTAAAACTTTACCCACCTCGCCTATTGGGAAGGAGGAAGGGTGGAACGATCTGAGTATTTAATGTGAGCACATGGGAGACTCTTTATTCTAAAATAGTTCCGTTATCGAGTTACGTGTGAAGATCGGCGGCAAATTAATAATATTGACTGGATAAGGTGATCCTAATGAAACAACACTGGTGCCCCCCATCCACAAGAATTTACTCGTGTAACCAGACTGGCAATTAGGTCCCACCCATTTACAGTTAAGATCAACCAAATGTAGCCGACAATTCTACTCAGCTTCTTTTCTCGCGCTTCCCGCCTGTGGAACTCGCTTCCATATTCTTGCTTTCCTGACGGCTACAACCTTCAGGAATTTAAATGCAATGTCAATACCCATCTCTTATCCACTTGACTCCAGTTCTTTTTACATCACCCTGTGTATCTTGGTCTTTTCCTTTCTCTCTACCTTCGCAACTGTCTTCACACTGTATTCCCATCCTTCTCTTGCCCTTTCTCTGACTTCCCCCCACTTGTAACTGGCTCGTCTTTACTCTCCTCCTACCAAAACTTTTACTCTTATGTAGCCCCCTGCGCATCAGTGGCGGTACCTCCTTGCTTGGGGTGAAACGATTTAAAAAAATTGAAAGAATTATGACTTTAGTTAACTAGTTAGTATATTTGTACCATTTACTATACTTATTTTCTTACTAATTTCAACCGGTGAAAATTTCCCGGTTTGCCTATTTGAAATTTCTCATAAATCTTAATCCTACAGTTATAGATTGACCAAGCTCATGGCGAGTCCTACGAGAATAAAATGTCCGTAGAAATGACCCTATCGCAGTGTGAAATATTCAAGCGTAACAATTTTCACAAAATATTGCAATAACAATAATAAATATGAATGATGGTCGCTATTTTAAGAAATGAGTAAAAATGAAAAATTCGAAATCAACAACTTTTCCCATTTCACTTTATTTTACTAAACGCATTGTGATAGCCTTTAAATACCTACCCATAATTTCATTAATTTATAATTTTATTAATTTTATTAATTTAAATACCTACCCATACAAATTTTCATTAATTTATTCTATACATCTAAATCTAAACTTATTTATAAATGGAACTTTGTCTGTGTGTGTGTCCGTTACCTATAGACTCCGAAACGACTGAACCGATTTTCTTGAAAATTAACACAGTTATACTATAAGCGTCTGCGAGTGTTCTTAGCTAGGTCTTGTGTCGAGGTACCCCAGAGAAATCTAAAAAATCAGGTTATAGAAGGAGTGGTCCGATTTTAATCAAATTTGATACACTCATAGACAAAGACATAACAAACGATATTCAGAAGTTTCAAGGTTGCAGTTCTTACAATAGTGCAGAAGAAATATATATATATATATATATATATATATATATATATATATATATATATAATAATAATAATAATAATAATAATAATAATAATAAAATAATAATAATAATAAAATCGACTCTGTACGTATATATATATATATATATATATATATATATATATATATAAAAGGCAAGATGTTTGTGTGTGTGTCTGTTTATCTGTCTGTATGTCTGTATTTTTTCAGCCCTTTTTTAGTTTTGCTTTGGGTTTGGTTCTAAGTAGGTATAATTGTAGTTCTTAGTCTCAGCCATGATACCATTTACTCAGAGGACTTATTTAGTCTTCAAAATTCAGTTTACGACGAAAGAAAACTCATTTGGTATCGATACCAGGAAATCAAAATTGGATTTACATCCATTCATTTTTCTTTCAGTCTACAGTTTCGCTTTAACTGGAAACAACTATTGCTTTTTAGTCTTTCGTGCTAAGGTCCAAAGAGTCTGAGCTCCAAGACCATGGATTTGTTTTAAAGCTTTCATTACACCCGAGCAACACCGGGCTATCCTGCTAGTGTAATATAAGGTGATTGCTTATTGATTATATGAAGATGAGGTTATCTGAAATGTGACTTTCTGTATCCTTAGAAATCCAAAAGAAACAAAATAACAAAACCGATTCTATATCATGTTTTTTTCTTACACACGTCCCCCCTTTTTTAATAACTATTTAACCCTAAGCAAGGCAGGACCGCCACTGGTACGCAGTGCGTTACCGTGAGAGCAAAACAAGGTACAGGGGATGTCGAAGAAAGGATAACAGACGGATGGATATCAAGTAGATAAAAGATGGCAACTGACGTTACATTTAAACTTTTGGAGATTGTAGCTATCAGAAAAGCAAAAAAAATGGAAGGGATTTTCACATACGATAAATGCGAGAAAAGAAACTGTTCGAGTAGAAGATGGCAATTGAGGTTGCATTTAAATTTTGGGGGATTGTAGTTATCAAGGAATAAATAAATGAAAGGGATTTTTATGGACAGGAAGTACGAGAAAATAAATATAAGTGGCGGTTACATTTAACTATTTCAACGATAAAAATGTGGGACCTAAATGCCAATCAAGTAACACGAGTAAACACACATGGTCGGGGAACCAGGTCAAAAATGATAGGATGATAATAGTACATTCCATTGCTGTAAAAATGCAATCTTAACTCAATGTTTACTGGTTTTGGCGACAGTCAGCAGTAAAACTGAGACATGAAGACTTAAAAGCAGTTGCACGTTGTCCACAAGTACGAAATAATAGAAAATAAATAAATCAAAATCCTCGGGAAGAAGTGCCATTCGATCGGAAGATTATAGGTTTATAGAATAAGAAGGATGAAACCAGTCGATATTGGATAACGAGCTGTTGGTCGGAAAAGTAGAGAGTCACAAATCAGGTCACTTATGATCCGGCCGTTGAGGTGTCAAGACAGTTGTAGTCCGAGATGGTTGGTGGGTTGTTTTTGTTTTATGGCATATCAACACCTCGGCGGGTCATTTATTGCCAACTAAATTTTATTTATTTATTGCTGGTAATACCTTTTCCTTTCAACAATTTATTGTTGTTTTTATATAGGTTTTGTGTCTAGTAATACTTTTTTTTCTTTTCGAGTATCAAGATTCATTGGGATTTGTTTTTAAGGGCAGGGTTCCCAAGTCCTACCCTGTTATTTAACCCATAACTGGAGGGAAGGAACGGATTAATACCTTTCCCAAGGGTACCAGTGCGTAAGTGAATGCAGGGTATTCAACTGGAATTCGAACTCGGCTCACCGATTTCTTTGCGAGCCGATATCCACTGTATCACAACGCACATCCGTCACTAAACGCTTATAGCACCTGGTATTCCCAGGCTCAACGTTGCTTAACTTCGGTGATAGAGCGAGAACCGGTGTATTCAACGTGATATGGCCGTAAGCAGTCCGAGATGAGCAAGAGTTGTTTTTGGTTGAAGGGAATACCTGATCTGTTCGTCTGTCAAGAGAACAGTTTTAGCAGCGAAAATATACCAAATGCCACTTTCCTGTAAAAGACACGCCAGTTAAATACGCAAACAGAGAACACAATCTGCTGAAAACAGAATATGTGTTATCTTTTCTCATCGTGACAATATTTTCACCTTTTCTTCCTTTGTTGATTTTATACCGGGTCTTAGCAAGTTTATGTTCACACCGACACAACGGGGAGTGAGGTGAAGTTTTCGTGTCAGTGAAAGATTATCGGGTGAGGTGGGGGACACCAGAGCATGGATCCAACAGAATTAAAAAAGAAAGGTCGTACTACAGAGCGAATTGATTGATAGAAACACAAACAAATTAGAAACAGGAATAAAGCGTGTTGAATAGACATTGACCAGATTAAAAATCGGATGGAAAGAAATGGGATATTGGGCGATCATGTCTCGAACGAGACATGACTGACGAGGCAGAAGATTTTCTACTCAGCTATTTATTCTATAGCTGAAGGAAGAAGAGACGGATTGCATTAATAAGTAGTAATTAGTTGGGGATCAGTTTATTACTTAATAACAAAAGAAAACTGATCACCCACTTTATGCCCAGTAGAAGCTTTACTTATGTTTCCAACTATTATCTTCAGTCAGTTAGTTAAGTGCCATACGTGATACACGCCGTGTTTGATCATGTCTCGAAAGAGACATGACTGACTGGGCAGAAGATTTTCTACCCAGCTATTTATTCTATAGCTGAAGGAAGAAGACATAGATTGTATTAATATGTAGTAATTAGTGAGGGCTCAGTTTATCACTTCATAACATAAGAAAACTGATCCCCCACTTAATACCCAGTAGAAGCTTTAATCATGTTTCCAACTATTATATTCAGTCAGTCAGTTGAGTACCATACGTGATACACACTTGTACGATCATATGTCGAAAGAGACATGACTGACTGGGCAGAAGATTATCCCGCAGTAGGTTGCCATAACTTTCTGTGGTAGACTGGCTGCCTGCCAATACTACAGAACCCAATCTGTCTTGTTATTTAACCCATAACTGAAGGGTAGAGACGGATTAATACTTTTCCTAAGGATATTTGTGCGAAAGTGAATGCAAGGAATTCAACTTAAAAGCCTGGGAATTATGTACTGATGATGTCAAAATCAGACAAATACAGAAATTTGGATATTTTTTCTTTTTATTATTCTTTCAATCAGTTCACACCAAAGAAGGTGATAAAGCTACTAAGACACAAGAGGCTCTTAGGTGTGAAAAAGATATAAAAAGAGACATTAGAAGGGACCGGAAATCCAATCCTAAACATCCACTCTTATTCAAAAAAACCTATCTACTCCAACTGAAAGAAGAAAATAAATAAATAACATTTCAGAGTTTAGACGGAGACATTAGAAGTATAGAGATGAAGTAGACTTTAGAAGGAACTGGAAACTCAATCCTAAACAAGAAACAAGGGATGAACCTCGACTCCTGTTCAAAAAACCTATCTACTCCAACTGAAGGAAGAAAATAAATAAATAACATTTCAGAGTTTAGACGGAGACATTAGAAGTATAGAGATGAAGTAGACTTTAGAAGGAACTGGAAACTCAATCCTAAACAAGAAACAAGGGATGAACCTCGACTCCTGTTCAAAACAACCTATCTCCTCCAACTGAAGGAAGAAAATAAATAAATAACATTTCAGAGTTTAGACGGAGACATTAGAAGTATAGAGATGAAGTAGACTTTAGAAGGAACTGGAAACTCAATCCTAAACAAGAAACAAGGGATGAACCTCGACTCCTGTTCAAAACAACCTATCTACTCCAACTGAAGGAAGAAAATAAATAAATAACATTTCAGAGTTTAGACGGAGACATTAGAAGTATAGAGATGAAGTAGACTTTAGAAGGAACTGGAAACTCAATCCTAAACAAGAAACAAGGGATGAACCTCGACTCCTGTTCAAAACAACCTATCTACTCCAACTGAAGGAAGAAAATAAATAAATAACATTTCAGAGTTTAGACGGAGACATTAGAAGTATAGAGATGAAGTAGACTTTAGAAGGAACTGGAAACTCAATCCTAAACAAGAAACAAGGGATGAACCTCGACTCCTGTTCAAAAAACCTATCTACTCCAACTGAAGGAAGAAAATAAATAAATAACATTTCAGAGTTTAGACGGAGACATTAGAAGTATAGAGATGAAGTAGACTTTAGAAGGAACTGGAAACTCAATCCTAAACAAGAAACAAGGGATGAACCTCGACTCCTGTTCAAAAAACCTATCTACTCCAACTGAAGGAAGAAAATAAATAAATAACATTTCAGAGTTTAGACGGAGACATTAGAAGTATAGAGATGAAGTAGACTTTAGAAGGAACTGGAAACTCAATCCTAAACAAGAAACAAGGGATGAACCTCGACTCCTGTTCAAAACAACCTATCTACTCCAACTGAAGGAAGAAAATAAATAAATAACATTTCAGAGTTTAGACGGAGACATTAGAAGTATAGAGATGAAGTAGACTTTAGAAGGAACTGGAAACTCAATCCTAAACAAGAAACAAGGGATGAACCTCGACTCCTGTTAAAAAAAAACCCAATCTACTCCAAATGAAGGAAGAAAATAACTAAATAACATTTCAGTATTTAGGCGGAAATCTAATTATAATCAGGAATCAAGAGATAAGCCACTCCCCCTTTTCAAAATTCCCGGAGGATTGTGAATCGGACGATAGTCTAACCTACCTTCACATAATATCTGGGAAGTGTTTTAACAGAGGATGAAAAATGTGACACCGAAATCTTAACGTATATTAGAATAGCGAAAATGCTTTCCAAAAACCAACCATCGTATGAAGGAGTGTGATAGGGTGATCAGATTAAATGTTATGAGGAAACACACCTATTCCTCAGATAATGGACTCTCACTCCTATATTAATAAGAGTTAACATGAAGTTCTTGGGGGAAGTTCATGGGAGTTCTTTAAAGTTCTAATGGCGTTTAGTAGAACTACTAGGCAGTAGTCGGCAGTTAGCCGAATACTAAGGAATCAGCTTTCAGTGGAAGATTACCAAGTTCCTAACATTTTGGGTACGTTAAGTCGATTAGCAACCAACATAGCACGATTATAATCTTCAGTGCGAAAACTACTACACAACAATATAGAAAACTAAATACAGGGTCATCAGCAAAAAAAGGAACCCAAAATATCAATTATAAATTGGGGATATTAAAATAAAGCCGGTACAGAAATTTAAATACCTTAAAAGCGTTCTAACAGAGACGGAAAGTGTGACACTGAGATCCGAAGTATGGCCAAGGATGCATTTTAAAAGCCGAGAAGTGTGTTGACAAGCAGGAAAATTTTGCTTCAGACAAAGCGTACTGGATTGTTATGGGATGCCTGTGCTTCATTCAGGATGGGAGGCTCATATTAGAGACAGAGAAAATACTTTAGCGATCGGACGAATATATAGAAGATCTCTCTCGTGACAAGGGAGAGCGACCTACAATACACAGAAATATCGACAGACTAGAAATATTAAAATCCACAGTGGCAGTTGCACTGGCCAAACTGAATAGAAACAAAGAAGCAGAACCAGACGGCATTGTAATAGAGATGCTGGCATCATTAGGCGATTTCGGTGTAGACAAGATTAGAGAAATAATAAATGAAATCTACAACATTGGCAATATTCTAGAAGACTTCTAATCAGATCAATTTTCAAAAAGAGGAACCCAAAATATCAATTATAAATTGGGGATATTAAAATAAAGCCGGTACAGAAATTTAAATACCTTAAAAGCGTTCTAACAGAGACGGAAAGTGTGACACCGAGATCCGAAGTATGGCCAAGGATGCCTTCCAAAAGCCGAAAAGAGTATTAACAAGTCGTCAAACAAACACTTTTGACCATTTCTTTTCAGCCATTTACAGTGTTCATAACTTTACCCAATTTTTATTATCTGAATCCGGTTTCTTCTCCGGGTAGATATATGAGGCAAATCTGTTCGAGTAAACCTTCCATTATGGAACCTAGATTTTATGAATTTAAGTGCAGTACTTGAGGACGGACCGGAAATATTAAAGTCTAAAGTGGAAACTGCAATATCCAAACTGAATAGAAACAAAGCAGCTGGACCAGGCGGCATTGTAATCGAGATGCGGGCAGCCTTAGACGATTTCGAAGTAGACACTGAAAGGAAACTACAAGACTGAATACAGGGTCATCAGCAAAAAGAGGAACCCAAAATATCAATTATAGATTGGGGATACTAAAATAAAGCAGGTACAGAAATTTAAAATACCTTGAAAGCGTTTTAACAGAGGACGGAAAGTGTGACACTGAGATCCGAAGTATGGCCAAGGATGCATTCCAAAAGTTAAGAAGCGTATTGAGAGACAGAAAAATTCATTTGGAAATGAAAAGTGTACTAAACTGATATCTGTCCTATGTGGCAGCGAATGCTGGACAATCTCCTCAAAGAAATTCGAAACAACAGAAGTGTGACCCTACAGAAGGATGTTGAGGATATCATGGACCGAACATGAGAGCAATGACGAGATTTTAGAATGCATGTGAACGAAAAGGAAAACTTATACTTAACATCAGGAAGAGACAGTTGAAATTTCTGGGACACGTAATGAGGAAGGAGGGTATGGAGAATCTGATACTCAGAGGTCGGATAGCAGGAAAGCGGGATGGAAAAACAGCTCGTGACATACTATATGGACTTAAGCAAATCGATGGCAGAGCAGAGTTTGGTGAGAAACAACAAGACAAAATATATTAAGAGCTACAATGAATAGGGAAAATGTGAAGAGCCATGATCGCCTACGCCGTGAAGCTTTAGAATAAATAGCAGGGTAGACACTCACAAGACACAGTTAAGTCAAAAGGGGGCAAGAGAAGACTGCGTGTCAGCTACTTGACGAGTTTGTGTGAATGGCTGACGGAGTGTGGGATGGTAAAAATATAAACGTCACTAAGAATTACAAAGGATAAGACGTTGTCGAGAGCCTTGACCGTCCACGTCCCGAAGGGACAGGTTGCATAGAAGATAAAAAGACTTTTAAAAAAAGATAAGACACTTTGGATTGTGTGTTTTAATAATGCATTTAATCAAAATCATCATTGAATTTAATATTTTTTAAAACTTATTTGACAGAAAATAACCAGGAGTCCTGTTCAGGACTTTCGTTCTCTGTCAAAAGAACAATTCATTGATTTGACTTCTTCTCAAGCGAGAACCCGTCCGAGGTTCGAACCATGAGAAAGTCACCCATCCAATGTTATGACTCTTTTTCTTCTCCTGAAAAAAAAAAAAATTAATTAATTAATTAATTAAATACTATACTATCTTTGATAAACATTTACTCACGAGAGGGCCCGTGCCATAAAAAATGACGGTAAAATATTTATATCAATACGCCGTCTAAAATGACGGCAGCATATATATTGATGTACGTACTTTTGTGTATCTTACATTAATTTCATTTTAATTTTTTAAAGTCGACCTCTATTCTAATTAATTAAATTAAACACACCCATATGAACTAAGTTTTCTATCTTTTCCACTCCATATTAAATCATTAATAAGCAAACGGATTGTTTTCTATTTTCAAATGAAAATCATTTTCACCAAAGTTGTTGAATTATAAGGAGCTCGATGATATTTATTAAATTGGCCTTGTGTCAAACATAACCGAATTTACCACAAGTTATAATTATAATTATTAGAAGGTTGGAAGGAAAAAAAGTGTCTTGTTTGTATAAATAAGCGGAAATTTATTTACAGAACAGAATAACATCAATTTGTAGGAATTAAAATTATTGTGTACATGTTTTAAGTAAATAGTAGTAAAGAGTTAAATGAATCCAGAGTTTGTTGTAGTAGTAAGGTTTTTGTAACTTTCTTTTAGTGACTGGCGAGTAAGTGAAGAGGAGGGAAATGCAATAAAGGAAAATTGTACTTATCGATGTAAATTTTTTGGAGTCTGTTACGTGTTAGAAGTTGTAACAAAAGAAAAGAAAATGATTTACCAAAACACAGAGCGAAATCACAAACAAATATTAAATTTTTTATAAAAAACAACATGAAATATGTACAAAGATACAATTGTGGCATTCAAAACAGAGGTCTCGGTCTACTGGCAAAGTGTTACGAAGGAGAAGAGGAAAGTGAGAGTCATGTATTTTTACCACGTTAGGGCTCGTGAAGTAATCTAAGTGCTATTACTGGAAGTCCGCAAATATGTTTGCATAATACAATTTTTTGTTTGGTCAATGAAAATATTCAAAAACTCTATTTACCAATTTAATTCCATGAGGTTCTGTTTTGGATATTTGTTGGTCGGTAAGTTTTCATAGAGATTCTTTCGGTTGGATATAATAATTCACGAATCAAAAGCCGGAGTTGATAATGCATATTTCTCGAATCATGAAGATTTTTCTCGAATATACTGGAATGATCGAGAATCTTCCAAACGTTCTGTTTCTGTTATAGTGGAACATCCTGCCATCCCCGAGAATAGAATGCTCTCGGTTATAAGAGACGGTGACGAGCGGTGCGAAGAGAAAGGCAACCGTCTTAGGCGAAGACATTCTCTAGTTGATAGTGTATACTGCTCCTACTCGTTCATTGCTTATCTGATTTTTTTTTTTAGTTTTTTTTAATCATTTCACCCCGAACAAGGCGGAAATGCCACTGATGTGCAGGGGGTTACATAAATGTAAAAAGATTAATTAGAAAAGAGTGAGGAGTACAAACTAGTTAGAAAGGAACAATAGAAAGCTGAGAAAGCAGGTGCGATGACAGATACATAGGTGGAGAGAAAGGGAAGGTTATACGGGGGAGGGGAGAGAGCTAGAGTCCAGTGGTTAGTAGATGAGTATTGACTTTGCATTTAAATTTCTGGAGGTTGTAGCCGTCAGGAAAGCAAGAATACGGGAGCGAGTTCCACAGGCGGGAAGTGCGAGAGAAGAAGCTGCAGGAGTAGAATTGTCGTCTGCATTTGGCTAACATGACTGTGAATGGGTGGGACCCAGTTGCCAGTCTGGTTGCACGAGTAAACACCTGTTGAGGAGGCATCAGTGACTTAAGTTCGTCTGAGCAGAAGTCATGAAAGTATTTATAGAACAGACAAAGGGAGGCCACATTTCGACGATGGGGAAGTGGCTGCAGTCGAGCCGCCAGATCAGTACCTATCACATTACAGACTCTCCTTTGGAGCCTGTCAAGAAAATTGTACAGTAGTACAATAAATCCGTTATATCGTATTCCTGTGTCGAGTACCATTCTTCCACTAATCTTTACACTG
Organism: Ascarosepion bandense; assembly: GCA_037127315.1. Taxonomy (NCBI): domain Eukaryota; kingdom Metazoa; phylum Mollusca; class Cephalopoda; order Sepiida; family Sepiidae; genus Ascarosepion; species Ascarosepion bandense. The sequence goes on along the minus strand of JBBBDQ010000539.1, from coordinate 2,898,318 downwards.
GATCTTTCCGGGATATATCAATTTCTAATTTCTCTTTTTTACAACTACTTCACGAAAGAAAACTTTTTTTGTATTAAAAAGTAGAACTCAGTAGAATCCCTGACTATAAATTTTAACCTTTTTGTAGACTTTATTAATATTCTTTATATAAAAATGCATCCTCGTAACAGAGTCATTTGAAGTATCTTATTGTGGTTGTTGTTGTCCTTTTTGTTGACGGCGTATGAGCGAAGACGAACAAAAATAAAAAAAAAAAAAAAAAGAAAATGAAAGAAAACAGCACACAAGAAGGAAAGGGAGAGAGAGAATGTATGTCGATGAGACATGTCCGGTTCAGCTGCTTGAAATTTCTCCCTTACATATATTTATCCTTATATGATCGTTGCTCACATCTGACTGATTCAGCTTTCTTTATTTTTATATCAAAGAACTTTTTTTACACTGACTAGTTTATTTCTCTCAGTTTTGTAAATCGCTTCCTTTTCATTGGTTAGAAAATAATTCACACAAGATCGTGAATTTGGTTTCATCTTTTTCCTTCAGTACTAAGTCGGCCTTTTTTATTATTGGTCAAAGGGATTTTCGCACTGATTCGTGAAATTTGTAAACAGTGAAGAGAAACGAGTTACTTTTATTTCGTATACACCGCAGAACATTGCCCGATGACGAGATAAACGCTGAAATTTCCGTGTCGCAATGTAAATTAAATTAATCTTAAATAAAAACAAATTTAATTATATATATATATAATTAAATGACCATATATATATATATAGTCATCCGCAGACAGATCTGTTTCGCTGTATCACAGCTCATCA